>OY978218.1:23385507-23560017 GCA_963854785.1 Vaccinium vitis-idaea
AGGGTTAGTAAAAGTAAAGTCAAAATTGGAAGAAAAGTCAAAATTTATCACATGGCTAATTTAGGCAATAAATCAGGTGATGTTAGTCATAAGGAGACAAAATAGGAGTTGGGGGAATTTGTAGGGCTTCCGGACGCAATACAGTGTAGTACCCGATGTGCACGCGTTGATTTACAGCGCGGAAAATTAGTAAAATGAATTAAACGAATTTTTATTCGAATTACTTAAACTAAATAATAAATTATCTCATTTTAAAATATTAAAAAGTAAATACTCGGATTGATAAATCGAAATTTTTATTTACGAAATTTTGGGTTATTACACAAATAATGCCAAAAAAATTAGATTTTAATATATATCTCACGGATATTAATTCCTTTTTACATATATCGATAAGTTTTTCTTAGATATTGATCCACTTTTTACACATTATCCTATGCTCTTAGAACTGAGGTTAACATTTTACCTTGTTAAGTATTTAACTCATTGGAGTGTAAATCTATATTACACAACGCTTTTTTTGAAAATGTCCTATGTGGCATGCCAAACTATTTGGCTTCCGCAATCTTCTCTTCCATCACCCTTGGGATCCGGCTATGAATCTTGCTTACCTTTCCAATCTTTTCCACTCTCTTTCCAAGAAGAGCCAATCGTCGCAGTCTCGCAGATGGAAATGGGGTGTCGACATCTTCGAGAAGCCAACCGTCGCAGTCTCAACTGCTTCACCGTATTTCCATTTCAATTCACTACCATTTTTAGTTGATTACATTTATTATTAGAGAAAAAAGGATTGATTATCCGTAAATGGGTTGATTACATTTATATGGGTAGTAAACATAGTTGTCCAATCATTCGTCCTTTCACAAGAATGTTTCTTCATATATTAACCTATTAATGAATATATTTGACAATTTTTGATTTCCTTAAGCTATGGTAGTAAATGTGCATGAGAATTTGATTTCCATGTTAACATTTCCTTATCTATATTTCCTTTTGCGCTGATTGCCTTTTAATTTTCCTGTCTTAAGTTGGTTTCAGAGGGTTCATTACTTTTTAATTTCCCATTGATAATTACCTCTCCTTGCGTTAGAAATAGGCAAATTAATAAATTGCATTTCCCATTATTTACCTTCTTCTGATTACACGGTTTTGGTGGCGGCCTACACTTCGAACATGCCAAAAAGACTTGGCTGCCGTAGGCTTTGTCCGTGCACACCTACAAAGGTAAATAATAAAAATATTAAAAATCTTAGAGGTAACAAAATCACTACTTCGGAAAAGGTATGTTCTTTAAAATAAATTTGTCTATTTACTATGTAATTTTTTAAATGATTTATTGATTTATATATACTTCTAGAGGATTTGTTTGAAAATGCAGTGTAGTTGATGAGGATTAATGCAAATAGATTGAACATATACCATTTGTGATCTCTAATATCATACTAACTTGGATTTTTTCCTAAATCACTAGATTGTCGTGTATGCTTGGATGGATAAAGTTAACTTGATACATGGATATTCCAAAATGAGATGATCGATGAGAAAGTTCAAAGACATTCATCATTAAAAGTAACAGATAAAGATTGGGAAAAGCATGTTTCAAGACGACGTGTAGTATATTAAAAAGATAGTCTCTCACTTCATGTTAAGCCCTCAATCTGAACTTATTATTCTCACGCTCCTCTTCCGGTATCTAATTTTGTTTTAATTGTTTTATCTTTTAGTATTCAACGTGACGACGTGAGATTTTTGTTCATGTTATAGGTATTTTGTACAGGGATTAAATCCACGTAACCCTGGATCACGTGCTTCCTTGATTCAACCCTAAATCTGCAAGACAGAAAAAGGGTTAGAGCACCTTTGCCTCTCGTTGGCAAAGGCCCTCCGATGCCTAAGTTAGTGTCACGTACTGGAATTCTCAAATCACAATGCGTATGAATGGGGTTTCACAGCGTACCTTTTGTCATGGTTATTGTCCTATATTTATAGGTGTAGACGCTCTTCATATTAGGCATCTCGTGCCCCTGTTTCCTATTCTCTTTAGGAATCCTTTTCCTAATAGGACTTTCCTATTAGGGACGAGTCCCCACGTCCTGCTAGATCTTGTCTAGCAGGGGTCTTCCTTTCCATATAGGATTCTTTCCTATATGAGGTACATTCCTAATCACGTTAGGACTTCCTATATCAATCCCTTGTTTCACGGGATTGCTCCTTATCTCATAAGGAGCCGCTGTAGAATATTCTGGAATGTCTCACCGCCCTACTCGTGGCGGCGCCGTGCTTCCACGTAGCTCGAAATAACTCGTACATAGCTCAGCTCATCATGCCGAGCTGAATTATGTATTCCAGAATGATGTTTAAGCTGTACACGTAGCCCACCTAGCTAGGCCATATCAGGGGCATCCCCTATGCCTTACGCCGAGCTAGTGCATCCTGATTTATTAGTTTACTCTTTATTTAGTTCTAGCCTCATTCGTGGCCAAACCAGCCCGGCACAGGGTTTAAGGACTCCCTATGTGGTGCCGAGCTATTCACCCTCTCGTGGTGAACAGCTAAGGCACGTGCTTTGCCTAATAGTAGGGTAATCAGATTTTACCCACTCCAATTGCTCCCCAGCTCTGCTACTGCTGTCATTCTCTGATGCATCTTTTGCACGCCTCCCCCTCACGTGGGGAGCAGGACTGTTTTCGCATTTAATGCGAAATGACCCATTGGTCACCGGATAAGCCCAAAGGATGATTTGGCTGATGTGTCAAACGCGTCACGCCCCAACTTTATGGGTTTTTGGGCGGGATAATTATTATCCTACCCTTACCCTCCCTTTTCACTCTGTTTCGCCAGAAAAAACAAAGGAAAGAGAGAGGAAGAAAACACTTCATTTCGCCATTACCGTCTTTCTGCGAGTCCATTCACCCACAGCTTTTGCACCGCTCCTCCTCCGTTCTCGTCGGAAAAACTCTTCCTTCTCATCGGAAAGAGCGATCCTAGGCCTCCTTCTCACGTAAGTACGCCCTCTGTCCTTAGATTTTCCATCTTTCGTTTGGGGCTTTTAGGATTTGCTTATCGTCTTCTCCCCTTGGGTTTCAACAGTGAAACCCTAACTCAGTTTAAGAATGGGAAGACATAGAGCCCTCCTCAGTACCCCGGAAAAAGTAATAGAATTTCGTAGGAAGTATGAGATTCCCGCCGACGTCCAGTTCCAGCTAAATAGATCTGAAGACCTAGAGGAGGGGGGTCAGGATCAGGATAAGATTCACATTCCCCTGATCTTCATAGTGGAGGGTGGCTTGAGGTTTCCTCTGCACCCGTTCTTTCATGAGGTCTGTTTTAGGTGTAAGTTAAACTCCATGCAACTCTGCCCCAATTTTGTCAGGGTAGTCATGGGCACAGTAGCCCTTAATAGGCTGCTCGGCCTCCATCTCGATTGGTGGGACTTGCACTATCTCTATAGCGTAGTCCCTACAATCGACAACAACTTCTACTTCAGAGCCAGGGATCCCAACCAAAAGCTCATCACCAACCTGCCAAATTCCTCAAAGGGAGAGGCAGATGACTACCTCGTAGTCACTGGCAACTGGGAACCCAGAGATGGCGAGGGGAGGACCATCGGCTTTGCCTGCCCTACAACTCCTGGCGGACTACGTTAGTACTTTCATACCTGCATTAGTCCTTTATTTATTTGCTTTTCTGGAAACTGTAATTGATTTGTTTTTCCTTCATGTTTGTTTTGCAGCGGACAACCTTAATCACGGTGGTCATCTGATACACGGTAACCTCCACCGCGAGGACATCGCCAGGGCTTTGTATTTTGACGGCTTTGCACCAACCCCAGTTGGTCTTGGCCGTGCAGCTCACCTGCTACTGGGCTACACCCCATCGTATTGGGGAAACGTCAGAAGGACAGGTGAGCCTAGAACAAGACATCCTTGCCCGCCAGCCGCTCCCCTGATTGCCACACGTCCTCCTGGCGAGCAGAGGACCGGCCGATCTAGAAGGGGCCGAGCTAGGAGAGGGTCAAGACGTTCCCGAGCCCCAACGGACCTCCAGCAACAAGTTACTTTTGCTCATATCCCAGAGGTCCTTACTGCCATCCCGATCCTCGTCCGAGCTGACCAAGAACCAAGTACATCTGGGAGGGTAATAGTAGAAGAAGAAACAGAAGAAGGAGCCCTTGATCATCGTTCAATCGTTCAATCCCTGACCGAGCGAGCTGCCCTTCTCGCTGACTCCAACGACTCATCGGGTTACTCACCTTCTCCGGATCGAGAAGAAATGCCTCTCCAGCTGATCAACCTACTTGAGGAGCTAAATCTCGGCGGAGCTTCGCGTGCTCCACCAGCCATTCGCATTGTCGCTCCTTCTCAAACGTCGTCGCCTACTCATCCCGAGCATCTCCCCGAGTGTCAGAGGGACAAGAGGCCGATAGAGAGCCCTCAGGAGGTCCAGCCCCTGCCCCAAAGGAGAAGGACTGGAGACACGAGCTCGGCAAGAGCAAGGGCTGGTTCCCCGCCGCTCGTGCAACCCTGGTCCCCTGTTCTTGCTCGCCCAGATGGCACGCCTCTTTCTGTGATTGACAAAATTTCTTCCACTGAGGTGGCGTTTGGCGTATCCAGAGCGGCTCTTCTTCCGCTAGACATGGAGAGAGAAAAGAGCAGTTCATATGACACTCTTATGAAGTCGATCTTCCAGTCGAGTGCCAAGGTACAAAACTTTAGTTTATGGCTTCCTCGTGCTCTTGTTCTTTCTAAAGCGGATTTCCTCTAATTATTATATGTATTTTCCATCGCAGATTATGCAGAAAGCTGCCGCCGGTTTTGACCGAGCGAAGGAAGTTGAAAAGGATCTCAAAAGGGAGCAGAAGAGGGCTGAAAAAGCCGAACGGGAGAGCGCTCAGCATGCCCAAGCTCTGAAAGATGCTCGGGAAGAGGTGGAAGTGCTGAAGGGGGAGAGTGCCGATCTTAAGAGGAAGGCTGAGGAAGTCGAGCGTGAGTTGCGTCAACAGCTTGCAACTGCAGAGGCTAAGGCGGAAGCCGAATACGACCGTGTTGTTGCTGTGATCATGGATAATTACAGGGCACAGATGCCAGCTGTGCAAGATGCCGTTTGGGGTGCGTCTTGGCAGAGATGTCTCACCAAGCTTGGTGTGGACTCGTCTTCCCCTCTCTGGACCGACATGGAACTTCCCAGTGAAGTAGCTACTGCCCAAGCCAATCCTGATGCTAGAGCTCTACCCAACTCAGAATCTCACCCTGAGTCTACTACGGAGCTGACTCCGACAGACGAAACCATCACTGATCTTACTATCTTAGGGGATGGTGCTGCTGAAGGACTTAGAGGCGACAACCCTGACCCCAACCCTGCCACCGACGCTGGTCGGCACGGTGAAGAGGTTTGATGCCTGTCAATCCTTGTTTTGTTATCACCTGAACTCCTATTCGTGACCCTGCGTGGTCTGTTCGGCCGTCTGTGGCCTGTTTTTACTTTGACATTCTTGTTGTTGATACTGGTACTCTTTAAGTGTTTCCGTACTCGTTATGTTCCCAACCTTTAACCGTGCTGAGTTTGTTTTTATGTTGAGTTTTTCAAGTATCTTCGTACCTGAGCCTCTCACATCCTAGGTGTTTTCATACTTAGGAACTACTGCAGTATGCATTGCAGACCCAAGTTTTTTTTCATACTTAGGATTTTCATTGTTGCTATACTCGTAGCAAGTTTGCAACGTTCGTTGCAAGCCTAAGTTTTTTCATACTTAGAATTTTTGTTGTAATGTTCGTTGCAAGCCTAAGTTCTTTCATACTTAGGGCCTTATCCCTGGCTTTGCAAATCTAAGGTTTTTTCATACTTAGGAATTTATTGCAATGTTCGTTGCAGATCTAAGTTTATTCATACTTAGGATTTTGTTGCAATATTCGTTGCAAGCCTAAATTTTTTCATACTTAGGAATTCGTTGCAATATTCGTTGCAAGCCTAAGTTTTTTCATACTTAGAGTTTTACCAATATCCGTTGGAATATACACACTCTCTGCTCCCCAATAGGAATCCAAACATTTGTGATAATATTTGGTTCGTATTAATCAAAACCACAATAGGAAAAAATGAAATCTTATTAATGCTTGAAATAAAGACAAAAATCTAAATAACTGATGTTTGGTGATTTTATTCGTAATCCCAATCAAAACAAATGTGAACTTACTCGTATTCACTAAAAAGGGATGTGATCGTACTCATAATCACATGTGCAAATTACTGGTAGAATTTTCTCAAGTTTTGGACGTTCCATGGCCGTGGTATCTCCATCCAGGTCGGCCAAATGATAGGCCCCAATTCCAGCAATCCCCACAATCTTATATGGGCCTTCCCAGTTTGGCCCTAGCTTTCCATCAGTAGATACTTTGGTGTTGGCCAAGACTTTCCTCAGGACCAGATCACCAACTTTGAATTCTCTTGGCTGCACCTTCTTGTTGTAGCTTCTTCGTAGCTGCTCTTGATATGCTGCCAAGGTGATAAGTGCACGTTCCCTCTTTTCCTCAGCAAGGTCGAGTTGCTCGGCCAAGGCTTTGTCATTGCCTCCTGACTCCACAAGAGCGGTGCGGATGGTCGGCAAGCCTATCTCCAATGGAATTTTGGTTATGTATGCCCAGAGCACGGTAGACAATTCGTCTGGCCACTTTCCTTTCTTTCCTTCTAACCTCTTTTTAAGACCTTTGAGGATAGTTTTGTTAGAAGCTTCTGCTTGCCCATTGCTCTGTGAGTAAGCTGGAGTGGAGTAATAGTTTCTGATGCCGTACTGGGCACAGAAGGCTTTGAACTTCTTGCCGAATTGGGACCCGTTATCTGAGATGATGGAGTAGGGTACTCCAAACCTTGTGATGATCTTGTTCCACACAAACTTTTCCACCATAGCTTCGGTAATTTTTGCCAGAGCTTCACCCTCTATCCACTTAGTGAAATAGTCTGTGCCAATGAGTAGGAATTTTCGCTTCCCTGTTGCCATAGGGAGAGGACCTACGATGTCTAGTCCCCACTGAGCAAACGGCCACGGACTGGTCAGAGGCAACAGATCCTCCGCTGGAGCTCGGATGAGAGGGGAGTATCTCTGACACTTCTCACACTTCTTGACGAAAGCCTTTGCATCCTCCTGCATGTAAGGCCACCAATATCCCTGGGATATTGCTCGGTGGGCTATTGACCTTCCACCCGTATGTCCCCCACATGTTCCAGCATGGATCTCATGTAGGAATTTCTGAACAACAACTGGGTGTACACATAAAAAGTATGAGCCAAGAAAAGACTTTCTGTAAAGCTTACCTTCTGGAGAGAGCCAGAAACGTACTGATTTGGTTTTGATCTTGTGAGCTTCCCTCTTATCTTCTGGCAACGTCCCATCTCGTAGGTATGCCACTATTGGGTCCATCCAGCTCGGCCCAAGCTCCATCTCCATCACGATCTCTACCGCTCGGCCAATGCTTGGTTTGTTCAAATAATCCACAGCTATCGTACGACGGTACTCCGTTTTTACTGCTGACCCTAAGCATGCCAATGAGTCTGCGTGTGCATTCTGGCCCGAGCTGATTTGTTGGATGTGAGCTCTGTTAAACTTGTCAAGCAAATCCTTGGTCACTTCTGAGTACGCATCCATCTTCTCGCTCTTCATAGCATATTCCCCTGAAAGCTGGTTAACAACTAATTGTGAGTCACAAAATATCCGTAATTTTGTTACTTTGAGTTCCAGGGCACTCCTCAATCCAGCGAGCAATGCTTCATATTCTGCTACATTGTTAGTAGCACTAAATCCCAGCCGTAGTGCTTGCTCCAGTAGCAAACCTTCTGGAGAGAACAACACCACCCCTGCTCCAGATCCCTTGTTGCAAGCCGACCCATCAACATAGAGCCTCCATTCCTCTGGGTCCAGATCGGCCACTCTCGTTGGCTGCTCGGGGTGATTGATTTCTTGCTCCTTCTCGTGGAGGGCTGGTGGAGGTGGAGCCACTATTGGGGTAAACTCGGCTACAAAGTCAGCCAAGATTTGCCCTTTAATTGCCCTCCTTGGCTGATAGTCAAGGTCAAATTGGCTCAATTCAATGGACCACTTGGATATTCGTCCAGAGAAATCTGCCTTCCTAAGCAAGGCTCTTAGTGGATATTCAGTGAACACAGTGATGGGATGCTGTAGAAAATAGTGAGGTAACTTTCTTGAAGCTATGACAAGGGCGTATACCAATTTCTCCAACGGTAGGTAACGCGTCTCAGCATCTAACATGGTCTTGCTCACAAAGTAGACCGGAGCCTGCTCTGTCCCCTTTACTCATAGGAGAACCGAGCTGAACGCATGATCAGATACTGCTAGGTATAATATCAACCGCTCCCCAGCTTCTGGGGTAGAGAGTAAGGGTGGTGACGACAAGTAGAGTTTCAACTCTTGGAAAGCCTTTTCCTGCTCGGCTCCCCACTTGTATCCTTCTCTCTTCTTCAGAAGTTGAAAGAACGGTCTGCAACGGTCTGAGGACTTACTAATGAAACGGTTAAGAGCTGCTGCCATCCCTGTTAGCCTTTGGACCTCCTTCGTGGTCTTTGGGCTTTGAAGGCCTTGCAGAGCCGTGATCTGGTCTGGATTAGCCTCGACCCCCCTTTTAGTCACCAGGTGCCCTAGAAACTTCCCTGAGCTGACTCCAAAGGTACACTTGGAGGCGTTTAACTTTAGCTTGTATTTTCTCAGAATATTGAAAGTTACCTCCAAGTCGGTAAGGTGATCAGGCTTCAATCTGCTTTTTACCACCATGTCGTCGATGTAAACCTCCATGGTTCTGCCGAGCTGTTCCTTCAACATCTTAGTGACTAACCTCTGGTAAGTTGCCCCAGCATTCCTTAGCCCAAATGGCATAACTTTGTAACAGTAGAGTCCCCTTGGTGAGATGAAGGATGTTTTCTCCTGGTCTGGCTCATGCATGGCTATTTGATGGTATCCTCGATATGCGTCAAGGAAGCTCATCCTTTCATAGCCTGATGTGGCGTCTACTAACTGATCGATCCTGGGGAGTGGAAAGCTGTCGTTCGGGCATGCTTTGTTGAGGCTGGTGAAATCCACTCAGACTCTCAACTTCCCGTTTTTCTTCTTGACCACTACTGTGTTGGCTAGCCAGTCTCGATAGCTCACTTCTCGTATGGCATCCGCTTCTAGTAGGCGTTCCACCTCTTCAATCACAGCATCGGCGTGCTGTGGTGCCGACCTCCTCGCCTTCTGTACAACCGGTTTGTGCTGAGGATCCACGTTTAAATGGTGGCAGATTATTTCGGGGTCTATCCCAGGCATCTCCTGGGGATTCCAAGTGAAAACATCGATGTGGTCCTTTAGAAAGGCAACCAAATCCCTTTCTTCCTGTTCGGCAAGTGTCTCGCCGATCAAGAAATACCTTTCCTTATCGTCTCCCTATATCTGTATCTTCTTTAACCCTTCCACCATCTTCTTGGTGGGGTCACCTCCGACGTCTTCCAGGGTTGACTGATCTGGAACCTCAACTGTCTGCACCAACTCGGCCTTGGGGGATTTCTTTAGTACCATGTTGAAACATAGGTCAGCTACCTTCTGGTTTCCTCTAACGCACTCAATGCCATCTGCTCCAGGGTACTTGATCTTCTGGTGGTAAGTTGAAGAGACTGCCCTCATTTTGTGCATCCAGGTTCTTCCTATAATCACGTTGTAGGAGGAAGGGATGTCTACCACAAGGAAGTCGGTTTTCAGGACTACTGATCCAGCTCGGACGGGTAATGTGACATTTGCCATAGGCCATACTGTTTGTGCACTAAAGCCGACCAGTGGAACTAAACACTTTTGCAATGAGCTCGGTGGGAGTTCCATCTTCTTGAGTGTTTGGTAGTACATAATCTCTGTACTATCTCCCTGATCGACAAGAATTTTTTCCACGTCATAATCCCCTATTCGTAGGGTGATTACCAATGCATCGTTATGTGGCACCACTACTCCATCCAGGTCGTCGTCAGTGAAGGTGATTGGGATCTCCATGACTCCCTCAGCCCTCGGCCTCTTCGTGCCGAGCTTCATGACTTGTTTTGCCTGGCCGTTGACCCTTTGGATGTGCCATATCTCGTTGTTGGTATAAGGGGCGACTAATCCATGTATCATATGGATTGTTCCCTTTGGACCTTTTTCATAGTCCAACTCTTCTACCAGCTCGGCATCATTCCTATTATCCGCCAGAAATTCCTTCAGATGGCCTTCTGCCACTTTTCATCCAAAAACTTCTTGTACTCCACACAATCTTCAGTCATGTGCCCCCAATCTCTGTGATAGCTGCAATGCTGGTTAGTAGCTCTTCTTCTCTCTGGATTCCCAGTCATCTTTGGGGGTCTTCTGAACCACTGCTCATTCTTGATCCTGTACAGCATCTTGTAGATTGGGATATTGAAAGTCGCCATAACGCTGAAGTACGACTTGGGGTCTGGATCAGCTTTATCCTTCTTCTGTTGTGCATAATCCCTCCTTCCCGTCGCGAAGTCTTTCTTGTACACCCTTGACTCCATTGTCTTCTTCTCTGGGAGCTGAGGTTGTCCAGCGATGATCTTTCCTCCTGCCTGCAGGATGTCATCTTCTACCCGTGCATGCTCCTGAATCCTCTCCATCAGCTTGGCCACAGTCTTGACTGGGTGCATGGTAAGCGATTCTCGTAGCTTACCATGCACGGGTAAACTTGTCTTGAACGTTGCCAGAGCATACTCCTCACTACAATTTTCAATCTCGTTGAAAGTTTCCCAGTAACGTTTTGAGTATTGTCATAGAGTCTCATCATCCCTCTGTCTCATAGAGGTTAATGCATCGAATGTTTTTGGAGCTGCTCGGCTTGTAAGGAACCGAGAAGTGAACTCCTCAGCCAGTTGAGTCCAACATAAGATGGATCCTTCTGGGAGCTTATGGTACCAACTCAAGGCCATTTTCCCCAGGTTGGACGGGAACATCTTGCATAGCAATGCATCATCTTGCTTATGCATAAACATGGCCTGCTGGTAGTGTTGAATATGGGCCACAGGGTCCGTGCTAGTTTCGTAAGGGATGAACGCTGAGTGTTTTACCCTGCTCGGCGTCTTCTCTGCACGAATCCAATGGGCCAGTGGCAATTTGGAAATCTGGCCTAGGGCTTCCTTAGCTGCCTCTCGTGCAGTCTTAGGTCCTCCCTCAGCTCGGCCATCGTCCCTCCTTCTCGCATGCTGCTCAGGAATGTGCTCATTGGAACCAGATCTCTCATATCTGTCCCTAGCATGCTTCCTTCTTTCCCTCTTTTCAACAGAAACGCTCCTGTCTCTCCTTTTTCGTGGAGAGGCTGCTCGGTCAGTGGAGATGTTATCGTGATGACGACTTTTCTTCTCTTTCTCATAGTGCACGGATCTCGTCCGTGAGCGTAGATCTTTTTCTTTCTCCTGAAGCTGTTTTTTTAAGTCCTGAATCTCTCGTTCTCGTCGAGTCACTTCACGGGCCAATTCTTCTGCCTCTTGCTCCTTTCTGTCAAGGCTATCTTCCCTCTCTCGGTTTCTCGTGTGCTTGTGACCATCCTTCCTCGGGGGGCTTCCTCCTCGCTCACGTCGGGTGGAGGCTTCCCCACCTCTTGGTGGTGTCCTTGAGTGTCTTGCCCTTGGAGAACCGTGGCGTATTAGGCGCGTCTCCTTGAATTTTGGAATCTCAGGGATATGCCCTATGTCGAATCTCCTAGTTGCTGGTTTTTTCTGTGGTGCTCTTAGAACCAAAGGAGTTTTGTCCACCCTTGTGCTCTTTCTCGTAGTATACACAAGTGTGGTACCGTCATCTTCTACATCCTTTCGTCGTGGAGTGCACAGAAGAGGCTCTAAAAGCACCATTGTTGATCTCTGTTGGAAGGGATCAAGCTTTTCTGTCAGGTTTCCCACAAACGGAGCCAATTGTACAGGGATTAAATCCACGTAACCCTGGATCACGTGCTTTCTTGATTCAACCATAAATCTGCAAGACAGAAAAAGGGTTAGAGCACCTTTGCCTCTCGTTGGCAAAGGCCCTCCGATGCCTAAGTTAGTGTCACGTACTGGAATTCTCAAATCACAATGCGTATGAATGGGGTTTCACAGCGTACCTTTTGTCATGGTTATTGTCCTATATTTATAGGTGTAGACGCTCTTCATATTAGGCATCTCGTGCCCCTGTTTCCTATTCTCTTTAGGAATCCTTTTCCTAATAGGACTTTCCCATTAGGGACGAGTCCCCACGTCCTGCTAGATATTGTCTAGCAGGGGTCTTCCTTTCCATATAGGATTCTTTCCTATATGAGGTACATTCCTAATCACGTTAGGACTTCCTATATCAATCCCTTGTTTCACGGGATCGCTCCTTATCTCATAAGGAGCCGCTGTAGAATATTCTGGAATGTCTCACCGCTCTACTCGTGGCGGCGCCGTGCTTCCACGTAGCTCGGAATAACTCGTACATAGCTCAGCTCATCATGCCGAGCTGAATTATGTATTCCAGAATGCTGTTTAAGCTGTACACGTAGCCCACCAGCTCGGCCATATCAGGGGCATCCCCTATGCCTTACGCCGAGCTAGTGCATCCTGATTTATTAGTTTACTCTTTATTTAGTTCTAGCCTCATTCGTGGCCAAACCAGCCCGGCACAGGGTTTAAGGACTCTCTATGTGGTGCCGAGCTATTCACCCTCTCGTGGTGAACAGCTAAGGCACGTGCTTTGCCTAATAGTAGGGTAATCAAATTTTACCCACTCCATATTTCAAGGATTACAATAAGTGTGCTATTTTTTGGACAATTTTTTTATGCTGCATTGAATTGATGTGTGTCGTAATTTTTTAACGACGTTTTATGAGAGCATTGAATTGACGCGTGTCGTAATTTTTTAACAGCATTTTACTCGATGAACTCTCTTTAAAGCTTATTTAAAAACACTACTTCTACGGGAAGTCGGCTTGGTTGGCGGGGTAGTCAATATTAAAGAGAAGCAAAATTCATTTAAACTATGTTTAGAACGTATTGATTCGTGCCTTTAGGCACGGACAAACCCTAGTAAGTCAATAACCCATTAAAAGTTCAACTTAGGCACAAGCCGCCAAACTTATCTAAACCCGGTACGCTTTGGTGGGCTTCAGACATCTTGAATAACACAACATATAAAGAATTTTTGGGCTCGTTATCAAAAAAAATAAAAAAAATTTTGGGCTCTAACAGTTGATTGTCGGCCCATTCGTAGAAGTCCATTTCATTCTGGCACCCGGACATGTAATATATAACGAAACTACGCAACTTGTTGGGCCTTTGACGCTGACAGAACAATGTCGAACCGAGGAATGAAGATCGATCGATATCAAGACCGGCCCGGGGATAACCCAAGTCGTCCCGGCCTGAGGCAACAAATTTCTTTACTGTATTTTATTTATATTAATGGTAGTTTTCAGATAAGTTTTGGGATTTTCTATACAGTTGCGTAATTTGTCGTCTTTAATCAATTTTTTTAACATTTTAACAACCTTTTTTTCTTTTTTCATAGAGATATGCAATACACAACTAAAAAGTAAAAATAAATAAATAAATTGATAAAAAATTATTAAAGACAAAAAACCACGAATGACGAAACAGTGAAAACTTTTAGGGATAACTAGAATTGCAAACCAAACGAAGGCACTTTGCATATCTCGGACCTAATTTTCAATGAATAAAAATCACATTCATTTTACTTTCTTTACTGTACTTTATCTAATGAAAATAAGAAAATACACCTTTTGAATCCAATGACGATCACAAAAAATCAAAATTCCAATCATATCAAAATCTAGATTTTTAATTTTGAACAAATGCAAAATTACACTTTTTTTTCTCTGAAAATGATGATTTCAAACACAACGTTGCCCTAAATTGATAATTTTGAAAAGTTATTTTTCTATATTTAGTCATGTTTTTTAGAGCAGATCAGTATTTTTTTAGTTCCTTGGGCTCTCGAGTCTTGACCTTGATTTATTGGTCCAATAATGTGAAACCCGCCTCTGTCCCGACATATTTGAGGAGAACTGATTACTGGGAGAAATGAAAGCGTCCACTTCTCGGATATGGTAAAAAACAAGAAGAATATGCTTCAAAAATGTGAAGAGAAATTATTTTCTTTGAATCAGACCATGCTAATCATAAAGCACTATCACCGAGTTAAGCTAAAAGCAAACTGTAACCTTGAATTCTTTTTTTTTTTTAATTGCTATGTCTTTCTATTTTTTTATGACTTAATAGTAAGTGGGAAACTAAATTTGGGGTCGGACTTGGACAACCCAAACATCAAAGCCAGCCCTGGTCACTATAATCCCAAAACTGTATTTCTTCTTGTCACAGAAAAAATTCTTTTTGCAGATTTAGAAACCCGTAAATTCGAACCCTATTTCAATATATTTATGAGTAATATGGATTAATTTTAGTCAAACTTTAATCAATTTTTTTCTTGAAATGCTTGTATGGATGCACGTAAGTTTGGTGTACCGGGGGTTCGGTGGATTATGGGGTGATGTATGTTGTGATTGTGAAGGTGTTTGGGGAAGTTGGGAAGGTATTGGTTGCTTGTGACCTAGCATTGTGTTTTAGAATAGGACGCCCCAAGCGTAGACTAGATCAGTTGTAGCATAATGCCGGGAAGACCGGGGTCGAATCTACAAGGACCAAATGTTTACGACATGAGGTTTGACTTGCAATGAGATTTCGGCGTTAAGACGGCTAACTTTTGTAGTGGATTTGTTTGTAATATCTCTCTCTACCTCTACTAAGCTTGCAATTGAGTTTTGACGATTAATTAAAAGGGCTCGGGCTAGGAGTTCAAACCACCCGTAACTTAGGCCGTTTAAAACTTCTCGATTATAACTCAGGTGGGATTCAATGACACTTGATCCCACCTGGCGGATATGGCAATAAAACCTAATTTTCTTCTCAAACACGGGGTTTGCAAATAGAAATAAACTTGGTCAAGCATTTCATCGAACACCTAGGGTGCCATGGTTCAAAGCATTGGTGTGTGCAAAATGTATTGTCTACACCCAATCAAGGAAGTTAACAACGCTAAGTTTAGACCAAAAATATGAGTTTAACCCATTCACAAAGTCAACAATAAGCCCAAAATATAAGAAGCCATTAACGAACCTAAGTCACGGATGATAATCACCCCATGACTGAACCTATACGACTACTCATTCATATTGAGCCAAATCATTAAAAGAACTAAGAAAGAGACATGAAACATGACTAAAACGGAAATAAAACAGAGATTTGTACAGCAAATGAAAAGTTCTACCACGTTAATAGAGTGAGAAGTAGCTTAAACTAAAGATTAAAGCCCCAAATCTAGAGAGAAGAAGAAGTACAAATGCATAAATGAAAAGGGAGGTAGAGAGAGAAAGAGGAAATGTACGATAACCCTAAAAACTGATGTTGGGTGGCTTTTATAGTCCCCAACATCATGTACAAAAGGTTTAAATGCCTCCAGAGTTAAGCTATTTTGGGCACAAAAATTTGCCAAAAAATGCAGGGGATTCCGATATCAATACACCTATTGATACCTGTATCTGGGCTTTAAAGTTGCTCTCTGGAAGACTGATACAGGTTAGTGGTATGCATACCAATACCCGTATCCACTGAGCAATTTGACTACCTTTCTTCTCCGGGCCTTTTTGGTCTTCCCGAGTCGTGTTCTACACTTCATCATTTGGCTCCCGGGGCCCAATGGCGGGGTGCCATGTGGCCTTGGGTGCTTAGGCACCCCTTGATTAAACCATGGCATCAAAAACCAGCCTTTATGCTTTAGTTTCTCCTGAAACTATCAAAACACACCCACACGCAATATCAATCGTATAAAACCCAAAATATGCATGCGTGTTTGGCAAAAATGAGAGAGATAAGCCTCATTATTTACACCATTGGGGACTTATCATTGGTTGTTCTTGGGAGTTATGTCAGTGCTTGGAGAAAAAAAGTTTAGAAATTTCCCAGGAGGTACCGGTACTAGCTTTTTTCTCAGAACCGGTACCATTTGATTAGTGGTTGATTTTTGGTACCCGAACCAGTTCTAGCTTTTTCTCAGAATTGGTTCCCATATTCCAGTAGCCTAAAAATGCTTCTGGAACCGGTTCTCAGATTTTCTTAGTACCTGTACAAATTGCAAATTTTCACAAATTCTAGAACACGATTAGGACTCCCAGGACCATTTGTTGTTTTTCACTCCCAAAACCATGAAACCAACCCTAAAATCGCTCCTTTACCTTCTCTCTTCAAAAAATCTACCCAAATCATTGGGCTCCCACCTCAATCCACCTAAAATCTACAAGTTTTCAACATCAAATCGCACTTAGATTTTGGGTTTTTATCACTCATAGAGGTAAGGGCTTAAGTCATTGCTTTGCTCTCTCTCTCTCTCTCTCTCTCTCTCTCTCTCTCTCTCTCTCTCTCTCTCTCCGTACACTAGTGAAATCTCACCCTTGTAGCTTGTTATTTACTTGATTTAGACTTTGGATCTTTTCCAAACTCAGAGGGAGGTGGTTCTTGGTGATTGGAGGCCCGCTCTTGGGTTGTGCTAGGGTTTTGCTCGAAACCCTCTTAGGTAGGGATCCCCTTCTCCTTTTTCTAAGTGTTAATGGTTGATTTGTAGCATACGCTCCTAGTATCGATCATCGATTTTGTAGTTTGGTTGCTATTCATCAAAACCCATGTTCTTAGTGTTCAAATAAAATGGTTGATGCTTGATCCTTACTTTTGATTGTATTACCTTTGATTTAGTTGAAATCCATCAATAATCTAGTGTAGTAGAGTTTGTTTTGATGAGAAGTAATTGAATTGAAGTTGGAATGTTTTTACTAGGGCCACCATTAGGTGCGTCCCTCGGCATGGGTAACGAGGCCTGTGAATCTCGCTTACTAGCACCACCATTAGATGTGTTGCATGTCATAGGTAACGAGGCCCGTGAATCTTGGTTACTAGGGCCACCATTCGGTGCACCCCTGGGCATGCGTACAAGGCTCGTGAATCTCGGTTACTAGGGCCACCAATCGGTGCATCCCTAGGTATGGGTAACGAGGTCCATGAATCTCAATAAGGGAATACGGGTGTAGACACCCCAATTTGCGCTACTCAAAAAAAAAAAAAAACTCAGATTGTGGCCCGTTGGCTTTCCCGATGATGAGGATGAATCAACGATTAAACCATGAAAATAATCTTGGGATTCACTTGCAAAATTCTTCACCCAAAATCCGGAACTAAGGCACACTAATTCAGCATGAACTAAGGCACCTTAGTTCAGTATGAAACCAAGGCACCCCAATTCACTTGAACTAGGGCGCCCTAGTTCAATCAAACCAAAGCCCCCTACTTTTTGTCAACTGGGGCGCCCCAGTTCCAAAAAATCATGATTCCATCTCCAGGAGAATCACATCATGCTGTTTACTCTGCTTATATAGTTCGGCGTAAGACCAGGGAGTGTGTCTACCCTAACTATGACGCCTCAATTGCCCTTTTCCAAGCCTATAAATAGGCTAATGCACGTAAATTTTCAACACAAGAATTCTACGCTACAACTTTCCTAGCTATTACTCCCTTGCTATTCTCTCATTACTGCTCATGCTGCTACTACAACTCTTATTCACCATCTTTTTAGTTTTCACCAAAATGCTATCAAAAACCCCAAAAAATACTCCAAAATCCAATAAGTTCCTAACACCTCATTACCTTATTCCCTTGCTACTTTCTCCCTCCATCTTCCAGCTACTGTTACTACCAATACTCTCCTTCACCACCCTCTTAACTTCAAACAACATCCCATCAAAATCTCCACCAAAATCCTCCAAAATTTATTACAATCCCAAAAATATTCCCAAACCTCCGAGCCACTGTGGCCACTGTGAAACTAAATTTGTCCAGTACCTTAACTAAATTCTAAGCCCAGCAAATATCCATAGCCTTTCCATCATTTGCAAAAGCTCAAAGGGTGCATTTCAAAGAGCAATTTCAAGGTAAAATATAGTTGGATCCTGAGGGAAAAATTCCTCAACCTCACATCCCAGTAACATATGCTGGAAATGTGCCAAAGGAGGAATAAAATCTGTTTTTATCAAAATTTTACGAAATTTTCCAAAAATTAGACAACAAGGGCGCCCTAGTTATGCTCCAATTTGGGCGCCCCAGTTCTGGATTTTTATTATTTTTCTCATTTTAAATAATTAAATTATTTTTCAAAACAAAACAAGGCAAAAGTTCATTATTTTTTGTTAATTAAATGATTTTACAATTACTTTAATTTATTTTCCCCCAATTTAAAATATCTTCTTTTAAATATTTTTCCCTTTTAAAGGAACAATAATCATTTTTTTTAAAGCATGACATTTGTTAAATTAAAAACCATTTTTAAATTCTTAAAACTAGTGTCACGCCCTCAAATTTAATAAACCAAATATAGAAAATATCCACGTGGAACAAGTCAAAGTCTTACTATTTACCCCTTTGAATAGTCAAAGTCAAAATATTACATTCACACCATAAATGGTCAACAAGTTCTAATAACGAGATCCCAAATCCCAAAAGCATAAGTATCACGTTTAAAGAGTTATTACATTAACCAAATAGTCAAAAGGATTAACAAATGGAAGTTACAAAACCATCTTTCAAAAATATTAGACAAAGATAGGAAAATAACTTCATGCATGTATAAGCTCCATGTATGCATCACTTCAAAAGCATATCATCTCATGCTCCATGCCGAGTACCTGAAAATTGATAGGTTGAGCTCACTAGCCCAGTGGGAAAACTATTCTACTAGCGCTAGGTGTATAAACATGATACATGCATAACAAAAGAATAATATGAAGGACAAGACTAATGAATATGATTTGGAAGGACAAACACTCTAACCCGACCAACAAGTACCCAAATTTTCTCAAAAATGTACGAAGTATCCCAAAAGTGTGTCCAAGTGTTTCCCAAAGTATCCAAGTATCCCAAAACAACTCTATGTGTCCAACAAGGTCCAAACATTTGCTAAATTTTCATAATCGTACACAAAAACCCAATTTTTGCCAAAAACTTCAAAATCAATCCAAATATATCATTTGCAATATTTCACAAGAAAACATTCATTAATTTCGTGGGCTCCGTGCACCCCTGCCGGATTTCATGGGCTCCGTGCACCCATGGCTAGGGACTCCAAATGGTGACCCTAGTGTTCACATTGTCCAATTATATCATCTCAAAACAATTTGTTTTTCAAAAACTCCCATAAGCCCCATTTATTCCGAAACTTCACCATTTTCGCCAAAAAGCGTGAACCGACGTGTGTCCGATACATGAAACCATGAAATTTGTTAAATCACGTGTCCAAAGATTAGTTTTATGATTCAAAGTGAATTTGGTGTTCAAAATGGTGTTACGGGTCAAAAACACGAAGAAACGGATAATCGGGGGCCAAACGGGCATCAGGGAACAAACCGGGACAAAACGAAATTTCGTGTAGCTGTTGGATTTTCCGCCCGGGCGGCCCCCAATCCCGCCCGGGCAGGTCGGGCAGATTCTAGGCATCACAGACAATGAAAATTTTCACCTCTTTGGGGTGAAAATTGAACCCAAGTGCAAATATGATGTTTTAGGCCAACAATTGGAAATGTAAAACAACTAATGGACATCAAGGGAGGGTAAAATAACCAACAATTGCATCAAACAACTACTCAATCTATAGATCACAAAATCAAATTTAACCAAACCCACTTAGGAAGAAATTCATGGTTTTGATGGAATTTAAGAATTAGAACAAGATATATGCTACACATCACATAAATACAACTAGAGGGAGTAGAATTTGTCTTCCTACCTCAAGATTGAAGCTTGAAATGGGTAGAACAAGCAAATCCCTAGATTTTGAAGCTCCCAAACAAAAAATCTTGCTCTCCACGAAGAACCACGGTGAACCCGACTCCAGTTGACGCGTAGATGAAGGTTTTGAACTTGGTTCTTGAAGAGATTGAGTGAGAGGAGTGGTTTTTGTGTGAGATTGGAGGAAGAAATTTTGGGAGGGGTAGAGAGAGAGAGAGCAATGACTGATGTAGAAGAGAGGGGTGTGTTTTGTGGGAGAATTTTACACTACACACTCATATACACATATTCTTGCACTTGCACCCCCCTTATCTTTCAAATGCATTTTAAAAAGACCCAAATGCAATCTACTTCCATCACATTGACTCCTGTTTGTCAAAATTCAATTCCTCACATTTACCCAACATTATTTCCTAAGAATTATGCAAAATTATGTGTCCTTACAACTAGTTTTTCTAAAAGAATGTCATTAGAATAAAAAATTGGGAGAAATTAAATTAAAGTATTTAATTTGAATTAGGGCACCCTAATTCCCACAAATTTGGGGCGCCCCGGTTCTCCATAAATTTGAATTAATTTAATTAATTTTGATTTTAAATTGTTTTGTTGCTTTTTATTGTTTAAAATTATTCTGTAGCATTTTTATTATTTAGCATCCTTTCATGCATTTTACTTGTTTAATCATTGAATAAAATTTCATTATAAAATATTTTATAAAATCCCACGAATATTAAAGTAGAGACCAACCTCGTGTCAGGCCAGCGGGGTGCCGTATAACCCTTCCCCTCTCGTAACCTGGCTCCGAACCAAGATTATTTTCTAAAAAGATCAACCACAAACCCCTTTTTCAAAACAATGGCACGAAAGTCACATTTTTGTCAAAAATGGTTTCTAGGGTAATTTTCCACAAACCCGGGTGGCGACTCGAAAAATCAAATCGAATTTTTCAAATCGGCGAAGTTGAGGGCCCCGTGGCAGCGTCCACAAGCTGGCGACTCCGCTGGGGAGAATCTCTGGTTAATTTATACTTTGATTTTATTACACTTATAAACTTCCCAAAAGCTTGTCAATGCGAAAATGCCTAGCGCTATCAAAGGAAGAAATGGCGATAGTAACAGAGCCCCGCCCGGCCATCCTGACTGGAGCTTTTTGGCTTGTTTTTTTGTGTAAAATTTTCAAAGAATAAATTAATCGAGAGATAGCCAAGCTTGAAAAATGTTCGTGGGATTTTTCAAAATATTTTATTATGGAATTTTTGCATTACACGTGCATGGTTACCAGCCCTTGCTGATACGTTTTGGCACTACCTGCCCGGTCTACCGGCTCCAGGGAATCCCGAAATGCACAGCAGCCCTCGACCGTGATGAATCACTTTGCGCCACAAACGTCGTTGCCTCGCACATACTTGGCATATGGTAGGCACAAGCTGATTCTAGTCTGGGGTACCCTTTTCGATACCAAATCCAGCCTTTGCATATAGCTTACCATAGAACTTTCCAAATTAGTTACAGGACCCACATGGTAGGATTACACGTGCTATATTTTGCTCACATGATACTATAATCCTGTCATAATATTGCATGCATGCATATCATTGCACATATTTCAATCGCATGTTTTAGAATAGATCCCCTCTGCTATATATAGAAGCACACACTTTGCAAGATTTAAGAAAATTGCTCAACACCATAACAAGGGTCTGACAGAAACTAGGATTAATTGCACTCATCTAGGGCATTTATTCCTAAATTCAAAGTCGGATCCTTGACAGAGGCTTGTTCAGCAAATTTCCTAAGTCTCGTAACCGAGTCTAGTTTTAGAACCATGATGATAATGACGACGTGCTCACGATATCATTTGTCATCCAACTACCTTTTTGTAAAGCTTCAAATTCTTTTGTACATAAAATGTCAAACTCTTTTTGTAAATAAAATTTTCATAACAAGGGGCACTTACGAGTTCAATTTTGCTTTACTGTCAGTCTTTGGTCCATTCAAGACAACCTTATCCATAACCTCAAAGCAAGCTCAAACCGAAATTATGCCAGTCGAAATGGGTGAACCAAATGAAATGGAAGCACTCAGAAAGGAAATCAATGATTTGGGAGAACGCACCGACAATCAAATTGCCCAACTCATGATTATGATGCAAGACCTCCATCACCGCATTCCACCCACTCAACAACCACCCCAACAACCAGAAATCCCTATCCAACCCCAAGGAAACCCTGGAAATCCCATACCTCTTGAAAATAACCTTCAACAACCTCTACAGCCTCAGCCAAACCCACTAGTCATCGAACTCATAACCAAGATGGCTCAACTTGAAGCATCTGTTCACAAGCATGAGAAAATCGCACCAACGGGCATTGATATGGACAAGTTCTTCCTATTCCCAGATGCTAAACTTCCTAAGAAATTCAAGCCCATAAACTTTGAAAAGTTTGACGGCACTGGTAATCCGAAGATTCATTTGCAAGCATATGTTGGATCTTTGTCCATACAACGTGTAGGAAAAGATTCTATGGGTCAGATGTTCCATCAGTCCCTCACTGGGCCAGCTTTGCAGTGGTTCATGATGCTAGACGATTCAAAGAAGTAGAGTTGGGAAGATATTGGGGCAGCTTTCATCTCACAATTCAACTACAATACTCAACTCAAAATGACCACTCAGGAATTGGAGTCAACCCGTATGGGGGCAAATGAATCCTTCGTTGACTTTGTGAAAAGGTGGAGAGCCAAGGCAGTTCAAATGAGTGAGAGACCCTCTAAAAAAGATCAAATCCGAATGATGATTCGGAACTTGCAGCCAGCTTTAGCCAAACACTTGGTCGTATCTCAAGCAACGGTCAATTTTGAAAGTTTCTTTGAAGCTGGCCTTGCCGTTGAAGAAGCAATACGGGATGGCATTCTAGACAATAGGGATTAACCACAAAAACCTCCATCAAGCCACAACTCAGATGCCTTTTGTGCCTTCCATCAAGTGCCCGGTCACGCTACAATGAGTGCCACCATCTCCGTTGTAAGATTTAGGACCTCATTGATAACAAATCCATCCTTGTTCCACTATAAACCTGAACACCATGTTAAACCAATGAATCATCAAGGCCATGCAACAATATGATCTTCCACGAGTCTTGGGAGTTTTCAAGTCTTAAGTCAAGTCTTCGCTTTTCTGTCAAGTCGGTTTGTATTTCGAGTCTTTCACATTTCTGTTTTTGTGTTTGTCTTCAAGCCAAAGTCTATAATGTCTTGTTGTTGTCAAGAAAAAGAAAAAGAAAAATCCAAAAATAGAGTCATCTTTGAAGTCTCGAACTATGCACGTCCTGATTCCTTGCAAAAGAATACATAGGCAACCCATGGTGGTTCGGCCGCTTCATTTCAAAAATCAATGTCATTCTCCGCTGCGTAAAAAATTGTGATAATAAATTTGGGTTTTTAGGATAAAATTCCTTAAGTTGTTTTCCTCCATCATTCGAGAAATATGAAATTCACTTCAAAACGCAAGACGATTGAACCCTCACAAGAAGAAGGAAATTCAAGTCACTATTACTTGATGCTATGAAGAAGCAATGCTTTGATAAAATAAAAAAACGCTTGCTAGGTCGAAAACCCGCAAGGGCGGCCTAGGCAAAAGTTAAGGCAAAAGCTCGCTAGATCAAGACTTCAAAATATGATCTAGGCAAAAGTTAGAGCATGCATAATTCTCTCTATCAAGTTTCGTAATTCAAAATGAAGAAAGGCATTCTTTGCTTTTATTCCCACATAAAATATCCATTGTAAAACCCTTTTTAGCCTGAATCAATTTCTTTGAAAAGAACCTAGCTAAGCAGCTATCGCTCACATTGAGGTGAAATTAAAGATATGAAAGTGACAAACGCATGATTGTCAACAACATTTCAAAAGATTGAATGCGCCAAATGCATAGGCGCCTGAAAGTGGCAAATACAGAGGCGTTACAAAATCAAATGGAAGGAAAATGGCCGTCAAAAGCAACGCACAATGTAAATAAAATCAAACAAAGAGAAATCAAGTTCAAAATAGCTGCCAGCTTTGATAACCCAAAAATAACAAATAATTAAATAAAATTTTGAGCCTTTTACCCTTTCTTTGTTAACCCAAGCCTTGGCCACGTTACAACCTTCAATAAAGACCTTTCAAATTGAATGACACAACTTGATAAGGAGAATTAAAAAGGGAACAGTACAATCTCCCTTGAAAGTCAAAAGTCCAAATTAGGGCACCTCGATTGAAAATCGATGGGTTTTTATCAGCAACCCGCCAAATCGGGGTACCTGAATCAACAAGTCTTCATCAACAACCCAGAGGCATTGGTTCATAATAAAATATCTTGCGTTTTGACAAAACAAGCAAAGATCATTTGATGGAGTGAAATAATTTTGAAAGGAAAATCATCAAAAACCCAATTTTATGAAATATTTTTTGAAAGGCATGTTCTCCATCTTTCAAGTCTTTGAGTCATCACCAAATCAGGGGCATCCTTAGGGAAGTCATTCATGTCAATAGTCTTTTCTATTTGTCGAGTCAATATGGTCTTGTCAAAATCCACTTCTTCATCCACCAAAATTGTCTTGTTGATTTTGTCAAAATCCACTTGTCAGTTTTGTCAAAATCCACTCCATCATCAATAAAAGTCAAGTGAACTATCTTGTTCATCCTGTCGATATCCCTCCGCTATAAAGTCAGTCAAATTGTCAGTTATCAAAATAGTCCAATTGTCTTAGTCATGTCAAAAGGTCAGTCAAATTGTCCAGATCTTGTCAAATCCTCATCTCGTGTAAGAACCCATGATTTAGGTGCATGGTCAATGGGTCATCAAAAGCATTAGCAAGATCAGAAAAGAGAATCAAAACCGAGATTCGGGGGCACATCAGCACTATCCACTGGGGCAAGCATACGATCAGATTGAAGACTGGGGCAAGAAGGCCTAAAGTCACAAACCCAAAGTCAAACCAAAGTCCCAGCCTTGACCCAAAGTTTCAAACCAAAATTCAAGCAACGTTCCAGCCTCAACCTAAAAGTCAACCAAAAGTCGACCCAAAACTCCAACTATCCCAAAGTTCGATCCTTGTCAAAAGCCAACTCGGAACCCCAACCATGGTCAAAAGGAAACACAGTAAAGCAAAAGGGACACTCTGATGTGTCACCTACTTTTCAAATTGTAGCCCTGGGGGGCAACTTTCTTTTTCAAATTTCTTTTCACCCTCAAAAGGTCGGGAAAACAAGTCGTTTTGGTAAAACGTGCACATCTCCCTCATTTCAAAATGGATTGGGACATATTATATATCAATAAAGAGGGTTTTGAATGTACTAGAAGTTGGTGTAGACTTGAGTTTATTTTGAAGAGTATTTTGGATGGTTTGAAGGGTATTTTGGTCATTTAGGTTGGTTTAGGGTTGTTCTAGGAGGATTTAAGGGGGTGCTGGATGGTTTGGTGAGTTCAAGCCTTGTTCTTAGCTATACACGGTTGGTTTATTTCATCATCGGGAATGCTTGATAAGTTTCTCAGGTCAAAGTCGGGGTGTCTACAATTGCCCCTCTTGGATGGAACTCCATACCACTTCTTGGTATGAGTTATATTCAAGACAGAGACATCCCGATTTGTACCCCGAGCCTTTCTCAAGCTGCAAGGAAAACATTAATACACACACTGTAATGAACTTGTAACATGATATAGGACTGAGATAAACAAGAAACAAATACAAAACAGAATAGGGTTTGAGCGCTCAAATACCATGGTTTGAGCGCTCAAACCTCATTCAAGGGATATGAGCTTCTGTGGTTTTTTGGCCATTCCTGGATCTCTTATGAACTTTAACTTTCTGATCATTGTTAAAAAGAGTGAAATACACTATTTACTTTATGAAATAGGATCATCCACGGCTTGATGGTGATGAAACATCACTTTTATGGCATTTGGGTTCATTAATCAATGATCAAAGGCAAAATAAACTGATTTGAGAGTTGTTGAACCAATAAAAAGCCATAATAATGATGTTATCTATGCAAGATATGACTAGAAATCACAAGAACATGAAGAAGACTCAAACAGTTCAAGCGCTCATAGTGACATCATTGAGCGCTTGTACCGTTTTGAGTTGAGATTTTGAAAATCATTTTTCTGCACATTTATGACCTTGTGAGTTCATTAGAGGTATAAGGGACCTCCATGAACTCACTGGTCTCCCTCAGGAGTGCCAACCCATAGCTATTATATGGATTTCTACCTTTTTGGCTTTGATCAAGACTTGAACTTGGTTGTTTGATGAATGGATGAGTGTTGGCTGGGCTGATTGATACAATGTGGGTAGTTTTGGACAGAGTATGGACAATGCGGGTTGGGATTGGATGGATTTTGAGTGGATGGTGGTGTATTTGATCTTTAAAAGAGAGGATTAAGTGGGTTTTGTGGGTTGAGTGGGGGTTAGGCTTTAATTGATGGATGAAATGGGTTGAAGAACTCTTGAAATGGAGTTTTAGAGAGAGAGAGTAGAGGGCTGATCAGAAGTGGAACCCTTGCATATAAGGTGAGTGGGTGTATATAAAGAAGAAAATGGGAGGGAAAATGGGTTGGTTTGAATTGGGTAGGTCTTAGGTTAGTTTAGGGGCCATTTTTGGGGGTGTTATGCGTATACACTAGCAATACGGCGGCCTATACGCATGCCATGCAGAGACAATCATGATTAGATTCTCTGCCAGCAACAAACTGGACAGGGTTTAAGCGCTTAAACCCCTTTGAGCTCAAGGTTGATTTTGGGATGTTTTGATAATTTGAGGGGTATTTTGGTCATTCTGGGATGGTTTGAGTTCTTTGGGAATGGTTTGGGAGATTTATGGTTGTTTAGGGCAAGTTCAAGTCTCGTTCTTAGCTCTAAGGTATTCACGGGAGGTTTTCTCATCATCGGGAGTGCTTGACAAGTATCCCGAGTCAAGATCGGGGTGTCTACAGTTGTTGCTAATGTTATTGTTGCTGCTATTGCTGCTATTGTTATTGTTGTTGTTGTTGTTGCCTTTTGTATTGCTATTGTTGTTGCCGTTGTTGCTATAGCTATTGTTGTTGGTGTTGGTGTTGGTGTTGTTTGTATTGTTGTTGCTATTGCTGTTGTTGTTGTTGGTCTTGGTGTTGTTGTTATTGTTGTTGTTGCTGTTGCTAGTGTAACTATTTTTGTTTTTGTTGTTGTTGTTGTAGCTGTTTTTGTATTAGTGTTGGTGGTGTTGCTGTTGTTGTTGTTGTTGTTGTTGCTGATATTGTTGTTGTTGCTATTGGTGTTGTTTGTTTTGTTGTTATTGTGGGTGGTATTGTTGTTGCTGCCCATTTCTGTTGTTGTTGTTGTTGTTGTTGCTGCTCTAGTTCTTTTTGTCGCTTGTACTGTTGTTGGTGTTGCTATTATTTTTGATGTTGCTTTTGCTGGTATTGGTGTTGTTGTTGCAGGTATTGGTGTTGTTGTTGCAGGTGTTGTTGTTATTATTGTTGTTGATGTTGTTGTAGGTGTTGTTGTTGTTGTTGGTGTTGATGTAGCTATTGCAGTTGTTGTTGGTGTCGGTGTTGTTGTTTTAGCTGCTGTTGTTGATATTGGTGGTGTTGCTACTGTCGTTGGTTGTTGCTGCTGTCGTTGGTTGTTGCTGCTGTCGTTGGTTGTTGCTGGTGTTGTTAGTGTTGTTGCTGTTGTTGCTATTGTTGTTGGTATTATTGTTGGTGTTGCGGTTGGTGTTGTTGTTGTTGCTATTTTTGTTAGTGTTGGTTTTGGTGGTGTTGTTGCTATTGTTACTATTGTTGGTGGTGTTGGTGTTGTTGTTGTTGTTGTTGTTGTTGTTGTTGTTGTTGTTACTGTTATTTTTGTTGTTGTTGCTATTGGTGTTGTTGTTGTTGTTGTTATTGGTGTTGGTGTTTGTGTTGTTAGTACTGTTGTTGTTGTTGTAATTTCTGTTGGTGGTGTTGCTATTGTTGGTGCTATTGTTGTTGTAGGTTTTGCTGTTGTTACTATTGGTGATGTTGTTGATGTTAGTGCTGGTGCTATTTTTAATGTTGTTGCTACTATTGTTGTTGCTATAGTTGTTGTTGTTGGTGGTGTTGGTATTGTTGTTGTTGCTGGTGTTGGTGGTGGTGGTGGTGTTATTGATGTTGTTGGTGTTGCTGCAGTTGTTGGTGGTGCTGCTGTTGTTACTATTGCTGATTTTGTTGCTGTGTGGGGTATTTTCCAAAGGCTACAGAAGACAAACAGAATTGTTCGTCCAGAGCTATCACGTGACATGCACGAGGAAAGTGACACGGAGTAATACGCCGACGACCACCACGCTCATAATCCAGTAATAAACCGAATCAGCCCGCTCGTCGGATGACACAGGTGGAACGACCCAAACTTGAATAACCAAAACGTTCAGGGTTAATGTAAAACAGAATTCCAAGTCATGTCAACGGACTATCAAGACTTCAGCCCACCTAAACACCACGAAGGGTATAATTACTATAGTTTCAAAAACAAGACCACGCAGGGTCAACTCGTCCAATTAGCCACGCAGGGCATGGGACAAAAAATTGTATTAAAGCAAAAGTCAAGCAATGTTAAGGGTTATGATTAAATCGATCAAATAGGGACAAGGCCTCTTCACTGGGCCTCACGGACCTCAGTGGCAGAAATGTTACCTGAACCATCACCACCAGAGGAGGGGAGCTCAACCTGCTGCTCGTCAGGGACGGATGTGTTGCCAATAGCTTCCTTCTGGCTAGGGTCAACAACTACACTTTGGTTTGGCACAGCAGCACCTTGGGGAGCAACGTCCCTACGTTTGGGGTACTCAATCCCAGTCGAAATTGTATCTCGTCTGTCAACGTCCTGTTTGGTCAGACATGCCTTCCAGCCTCTGGCAAAAAACAAGTCTTCGAACTGCGGCATCTGGGCTTTGAACTTCATCTTTGTATCATTCACTCCCTGATTGTAGGCCTGGTCGGAAGACGCCTGAGCAACAGCCAATTCAGCCTCCAGATTTGCCTTGCTCTTTTGAGCATTTGATAGCTCTATCTCCAAAAGCCCGAGTCTGGTCATGGCATCACTAAAGTTACGTTCAGACTCGCCCACACGACGCTTCAGCGAAGCCAGCTCTTCCTTCATCTTCTCATTCTCAATGGTCATCAGATGGTTGGCATTGATCAGACGGTTGGCACTGACCTTCAGCTCGTCATTCTCAGTCCTCAGCTGCGTGTTCGCACTGGTGACCGTTTTGTTGTCCTTGGCAGCACAATCGCAAGCAACGTACATAAGTTGCATAGACTGCAGTTCGTCATAGGCAGTCGACGAATCAACATGTCAAGAATAAGGAACCCTTAACAAAAAATGCCATAAGAATGAAACAACAAAATTCATACCTTGATCCAGCCTCTCTCTCAACATCACCAGGAAGCAGAATAGCTCGTCCAACAGCCAAAGCAACCTCAGCATTATCGCAACTGTCAATGGCAAGGAGGGTTCCAGACGGCCAATTCGGACTCAGGAGTTGGGGGAGGTGGTTGAGCAAAGGAACTCCTGGTAGTACGACGACGCTGCTGAAGGGGGTTTGGAACAGGAACCGACTCTTCTCTGGGCCTCTTCTCCAGAGCAACATCAGGCTCTCTTTGCTCTGGAGGGGGAGGAGGAGGAGAAAGGGGACGAGTAGAAGAAGAAGCTCCCAAAGGATCAAGAAACTGGACAGGGGACTCATCATCATCAAGGGTTATAAAATCAGAAAAGTCAGGCACAACTCTCAGCATGGCTGAAACAGGGGATTGGTATCTCACAGGAACACTGCTAGTACTCTCTCCAAATAATTCACTCTGAATATTTTCACAAGACAAGTCAATTCCAAGATGAAGTGTGGATAACTTGATTACGGAGAAAAAGCTTCTGAATAGACGAACGTCTTACCCCAATACGACCTCTTCCCTTATGCAAATTCCTGGCAGAAGTAGAAGCCTCACTTATACGGACACCACCATGGTAGGAGGGATTGTACTTAAGTAAAACATATGCAGCCCTATCTAGCCCTTCTGGGTCAATCCCCCTGATGCCTGGAAACTTGAGCACTGTCTCAATGTCAAGGAGATGGACACCGTCGTGCACCACCAAATGACCCTCGTTGATGTTCTTTGCTGTAAAAACAGAAAGAGTAGACGTAATGAACAACAGGGAAGAAGTTACTAAAATGAAAAAAATTGACAAAGGGCAAAAAAGAGGGAAACCGATGTGTACGCCCAAAAGTGTGGGGGCAACGAGGCCCCACGACGTTACCACCCTCATCCCTGGGCAAGAAATTTCCAATCACAATAAAAAAGTCATCATTCTCCCCACGATAGGAATTGGGAAGATCGGTCACTAGACGACGCTCTTTATCCCGGATCTTGAGATAGTAGGTCCCATGGGTGGTGGGGCAGACGCTATAAAGACGGCGGATGTCATACCTTCCCAAATTGGTGCCCAAAAGTCTATTCAGGGCCACCACTCTCATAACCACACTAAAAGTTGGGACAGAGTTGGAGAGGGGTCAGGCGATAGATATTGTAAATCTCGACTAGTAGAGGGTGTAAAGGAAACCTAACACCTCCCTCCACAACGGCTAAAAGGGGGATGTGAATCCTGTCCTCAGTTTGGTCATGAGTATCAGTACCAGGAGGAGCCAGGACTAGGTTAACGTCATCGGGGACCTCATAACGGCGGCAGAAGGCCTCCATATGAGCCTCATTATCACAGAGACTCCTAAACCTACCCATGGCGGAAAGCGATGCAGGTACAAGAAAGCCCTAAAGCAACTGTGCAAGAAGAGCGGAAAGGGTTGCAAGAAACTTCAGGCAACCGAAGACGGCCGGAGAAGACGTTTTCCGGCGAAAGGGAAGTCTGTGAAAAGAACGACTCAGGAGGCACAGGGGTGATGACGCCCTCAACGGAACAACTCTCTCTCTCTCTCAAAGCAATACAGATATGGAAAGAAAGAAGAAAAGGGTTAAGGAAACGTCTTATACCTTCTCGAAATTCAAAATAGTGCTTCATGACATCAGCCAAAACGACAGCGTTTAAAGCCCTCATGCCTCTCCAAGAAACGTCAAATTGGTAATTAAAAGGGTGTAATTATTCAAAGCCACCCGGGGACGAAAAGGTGTCTTGGAAGTTACGTTCGAACAGACTTATCGCTTGAAAAAACTGCGCAACAGCTGACGCGTGGCAATCGCACCGGTACGAAGCGAAGCGACGGTACGAAAAGATAAACGTAGAAGTAACTGTTCGTCAATTAGCTTCAACTCGTCACGTGCGAACACGCATGGACGACCAAAAGCTGGGGAGCAATTGTGTGGGGTATTTTCCAAGCATTACAGAAGACGAACAGAATAGCTCGTCCAGAGCTACCACGTGACATGCATGAGGAAAGTGACAAGGAATAGTATGCCGACGACCACCAAACCCATAATCCAGTAATAACCCAAATCAACCTGCTCGTCGGATAACACAGATGGAACGGCCCAATGAGGGATAAACCCTAGTAGCAGACCTACATTGTGAAGATAAGGAAAGGAGTGAATATTCGAAGATATTCCCAGAATCAGTTGAGCTTGCGAAGATAAGCACAATCTTACTCGGAGATGGAAAGCTAGTCAACATACTAAGCAAGGAGTAAACTCCCATGTAGGGTAAAATTCTGAACGAGCAATATGCGGCCATCTTGGCAAGAATCCTTATCAGGTAAGGAAATAGAATCATGCAGGCTACGCTGCCCAATATGGTGAAATCCTAAGCTTGGAAGGATTCCATACGGAGAAGAATTCCATAGGTAATGTAAGTGCAAATTAATCGACTATATAAGCAGATGACTCCGAAACACTAGAGGTATGTTTAAACCCATTCTCATACTTACACACTAGTTTCAGTTATCCTCCAGTTCGCCATTACTAACTTAGGCATCGGAGGGCCCTTGCCGCCTAGAGGCAGGGGTGCTTTGATAGTTTGCTCGTGTTGCAGGATCGAGGTCGCTCCATTAGAAGAGGATATTATCTCATAAGAGCAAGGAAATAACTTCGTGAGTTTTTCCCCTCTTACACATACCATAACAATTGTTGTTATGCTATTATTATTATTGTTGTTATTGTTGTTGTTGTTGTTATTGTTATTGTTGTTGTTGTTGTTATTGTTATTGTTGTTGTTACAGTTGTTGGTGTTGCTGTTACTGTTGCTGCTGTGGCTGTTGGTGTTGTTGTTACTGTTGTTGTTGTGGCTGTTGGTGTTGTTGTTGTTGTTTGTGTTGGTGTTAGTATTGTTGTTGTAGTTGCTACTATTGGTGGTGGTGGTGGTGGTGGTGGTGTTGCTGTTGTTGGTTTGTTGTTAGTGGTGTTGCAGTTGTTGCTTTTGGTGTTGGTGTTGGTGATGTTGTTATTGTTGCTGCTGGTGCTATAACAATTGTTAATGTTGTTATTGTTGCTGCTGGTGCTATAACAATTGTTAATGTTGTTATTGTTGCTGTTGTTACTATTGGTAGTGTTAGTGTTGGTGGTGTTGTTGCTATTGTTGTTATTGTTGTTGGTGGTGGTGTTGTTTTTGTTACTATTGGTGTTGTTATTGTTGTTGTTGGTTTTGCTTAGTGTTTTAGGTGCGAAAAATGCTAAGCAAAATATCATTAGATGAATCAATGAGTTTTCCTAACTCGTGAAAGCTAAGCAAATGAAATCATCTCGTGAATCAATAGGTTTTTCTGGCCTGTGAAACACTAAGCAAAATCATCATCACATGAATCACTGAGTTCACCTGGCTCGTGAAACACTAAACACACAACACATGAATCATCGAGTTTTTCTGACTCGTAAAACGTTAAACAAACAACGTGCAAATCAATGAGTTTTCCTAGCTCGTAAAACACTGAACAAAATCATCATCACATGAATTAATGAGTTCTCCTGGCTCGTGAATTGTTAAAAAAACAATGCACGAATCAACGACATTTCTAATTTGGTGAAACGCTAAGCAAATGAAATCATCACGCTAATCAACGGGTTTTCATGAATCGTGAAAAATTAAACAAACAACACACGAGTCAACGAGTTTTCCTGGCTCGTGAAACATTAAATAAATAAACACGCACGAACGAGTTTTTTTGGCTCCTGAAATGCTAAGCAAAATCATCATCACATGAATTAATGAATTTCTCTGGCTCGTGAAAAGTTAAACAAAGAAGAGACGAATGAACGAGTTTTCCTGGCTCAAGAAACCTAAGCAAAATCATTATCACATGAATCAACTAGTTTTTAGGCTCGTGAAACGTTAAACAAACAGCACGTGAATCAACGACTTTTCCTGACTCATAAATGCTAAACAAATGAAATCATCTGGTGAATCAACAGGTTTTTCTGGCCTGTGAAATGCTAAGCAAAATCATCACATGAATCAATGAGTTGTCTGGGCTCGTGAAACGTTAAACAAATAAGACATGAATCTACAAGTTTTCCTGGCTCATGAGACGTTAGACAAAAACCACACGAATGAACGAGTTTTCCTGCTCGTGAAATGCTAAGAAAAATCATCATCACATGAATCAACGAGTTTTCCTGGCTCGTGAAACGTTAAACAAACAACACATGAATCAACAAGTTTTCCTCGCTCCTCAAACATTAACCAAATAACCCACGAATTAACGTGTTTTCCTGACTTGAGAAATGCTAAGCAAATGAAATCATCACGGGAATCAATGGATTTTCCCGGCCTGCGAAACATTACACACGAATCAACGATTTTTCCTGACTCGTGAAATATTAAACAGACAACACACGAATCAACGAGTTCTTTTGGCTTGTGAAACGCTAAGTAAAATCATCATCATATGAATCAATGAGTTCTCCTGGCACGGAAAACATTAAACATACAAAACACGAGTCAACGAGTTTTCCTCGCTCATGAAACGTTAAACAAACAACGCACGAATCAAGAAGTTTTCCTTACTTGTGAAACGCTATGCAAATAAAATCATTATGCGAATCAACGAATTTTCTTGGCCTGTGAAACGTTAAACAAACAACATAGGAATCAACGAGTTTTCCTAGCTCGTAAATTGTTAAACAAATAATGTACAAATCAACGAGTTTTCCTGGCTCGTGAAACGCTAAGCAAAATAGAAAAATTATCATCACACGAATCAACGAGTTTTCCAGACTTGTGAAACATTAAATCAACAACGCACGATCATTAAGTTTTCTGGGCTCTAGAAACGCTAACCAAAATCATCATAACACAAATCAACGAGTTTTTTTGACTTGTGAAACGCTAAGCAAATTAAATCATCACGTGAATTAACTGGTTTTCCTGACCCGTAAAACGCTAAGGAAATGAAATCATCTCGCGAATTAACAAGTTTTCTCGGCCCATTAAACGCTAAGCAAAATCATCATCACATGAATCAACGAGTTCTCCTTGCTCTTGAAACGTTAAACAAACAACACACGAATCAACGAGTTTTTCTGACTCGTGAAATGCTAACTAAAATCATCATCACACGACTCAATGAATTCTCCTTGCTCGTGAAACGTTAAACATATAACACACGAATCAACGAGTTTTCCAGGCTCGTTAAACATTAAACAAATAACACACGAATGGACTAGTTTTCTTGGCTCCTCAAACATTAAACAAAATCATCATTACATGAATCAATGAGTTTTCCTAGGTCGTGAAACGTTATACAAATGACACCCGAATCACCGAGTTTTCCTAGCTCGTGAAACATTTAACAAATACACACAAATCAACCAATTTTTCTTACTCATGAAACGTTAAACAAACAACACACAAATGACGAGTTCATCTGACTCGTGAAACATTGAACAAATAACACACGAATCGACAAGTTATCCTAGCTCGTAAAATGTTAAACAAATAGCGCACAAATCTACGAGTTTTCCTGGCTCAAGAAATGCTAAGCAATATAACCAAATTATCATCACATGAATCAACGATTTTTTTTGGCTCTAGAAACGCTTAACAAAATCATCATCACACAAATTGACGAGTTTTCCATCTCATAAAACGTTAAACAAACAATACACAAATCAACGAGTTTTCTTGGCTCGTGAAACCCTAAAAAAATTAAATCATCATGCGAATAAACGGGATTTCCTTACCCATTCACGCTAAGCAAATAAAATCATCTCACGAATGAACAGGTTTTCGAGCTTGTGAAACGCTAAGCAAATGAAATCATCACGCTAATCAACGGATGTTTCCGGCCCATAAAACGTTAAACAAACAAGAATCAACGAGTTTTCCTGATTTGTGAAATATTAAACAAATAACACACGAATGGATGAGTTTTCCTGCCTCGTGAAACGTTAAGCAAAATAATCATCACACCAATCAATGAGTTTTCCTTGCTCATGAAAGGTTATACAAACAACACACGAATCAACGAGTTTTTCCTGCCTCGTGAAACGTTAAACAAACAACACACAAATGATGAGTTTTTCTGGCTCATGAAACGTTGCACAAAAAACTAACGAGTTATGCTAGCTCGTGAAACATTAAAAAATAATATATGAATCAACGAGTTTTCCTGGATAGGGAAATGTTAAGCAAAATTTTCATGAAACAAATCATCGAGTTTTCCTAGCTCGTAAAATATTAAACAAACAACATACAAATCAATGAGTTTTCCTGGTCGTGAAACTTAAGCAAATGAAATCATCTCGCGAAGCAACAAATTTTCCCAGCCAGTGAAACGCTAAGCAAAATCATCATTACATGAATTAATGAGTTCTCTTGGCTCGTGAAACGTTAAACAAACAACACACAAATCTACGAGTTTTCCTAGTTCGTGAAACGTTAAACAAAATCATCATCAAATAAATCAATGAGTTTTCCTGATTTGTGAAATGTTAAACAAACAACACACGAATCAACATTTTTCCCAATCCTAGGAAACGCTAAGCAAAAAATCATCACCACATGAATTAACGAGTTATTTTGGCTCGTGAAAAGTTAAACGAATGACACACCAATCAACGAGTTTTTCCAGCTCATGAAACGTTAAACAAACAACACACGAATCAACGAGTTTTTCTGACTCGTGAAACACTAAGCAAAATCATCATAAATAAATCAACGAGTTTTCCTGGCTCGTGAACCTTTAACAAAAAATGTACGAATGAATGAGTTTTCCTGACTTGTGAAATACTAACCAAATAAAATCATATCGCGAATAAATTGTAAACGTTAAACAAGCAATACACGAATCAACGAGTTTTCCTAACTCGTGAAACATTAAACAAGAAATAAATGAATCAACAAATTTTCCTGACTCGTGAAACAATAAGCAAATAAAATCATAATGCGACTCAACAGAATTTCTCGGCCCGTGAAATGTTAACCAAATAACACACGAATCAACGAGTTTTCCTAGCTCGTGAAGCTTTAAACAAAAAACGCACAAAGCAAAGAGTTTACTTGGCTCGTGAAACTTTAAACAAATAACACACGAACCAACGAGTTTTCCTGGCTCGTGAAACTTTAAACAAACAACCCACAAATCAACGAGTTTTCCTGGCTCGTGAAATACTAACCAAATGAAATCATCACGCGAATCAACAGGTTTTTCCCGTCGTGAAATGCTAAAAAAAATATCATCACATGAATCAATGAGTTCTCCTAGCTTGGAAAACGTTAAACAAATAACACACGAATCAACGAGTTTTCATGGCTCGTGAAACCTTAAGCAAAAAACATCACGAATCAACGAGTTTGTCTGGACAGTGAAACGCTAAGATAAAATCATAACGCGATTCAGTGGGTTTCCCTAGCCCGTGAAACATTAAACAAACAACACACGAATCAACGAGTTTTCCTGGCTCTTGAAATGATAAATAAACAATGCATGAACCAACAAATTCCTCTGGCTCAGGAAACACTAAACAAATTCATTATCTCACAAATCAATGAGTTTTCCAGGCTCATAAAACGTTAAACGAACAACATTATAATCAACGAGCTTTCCTGGTCGTGAAATTCTAAGTAAATGAAATCATCTTGCGAATCAACAAGTTTTTCCGGCCAGTGAAACTCTAAGCAAAATCATCATCACATGAGTTCTACCTCGTGCAGCGTTAAACAAACAACACATGAATTAACGAGTTTTCCCAACTCGTGAAACGCTATGCAAAATCATCATCAAATGAATCAACGAATTTTCCTAGCTCGTGAACTTTAAAAATACAATGCACGAATCAACGAGTTTTTCTGGCTCATGAAACACTATGCAAATTAAATCATCACGCGAATCAACAGATTTTTTCCCATCAACACTTGAATTAATGAGTTCTCCTAGCTCGTGAAACGCTAAACAAACAACGCACGAATGAACAAGTTCTCCTGACTCGTGAAATGCTGAGCAAGTAAAATCACAACGCGAATAAATGGGTTTTCCAAGTCCATGAAACGTTAAACAAATAATACACAAATCAAGTATTTTTCCTGACTCGTGAAACGTTAAACAAACAACACACGAATTAACAAATTTTCCTCACTCATGAGACGCTAAGGAAATAAAATCATAATGCGAATCAACAAAATTTCGCAGCCCATGAAACGTTAAACAAACAACACATGAATCAACGATTTTTTCTGGCTCGTGAAACTTTAAACAATCAACGCACGAATCAACGAGTTTTCCTGGCTCGTGAAATACTAAAAGCAAATAAAATCATCACGCGAATCAACAGGTTTTCCCGCGCGTGAAATGCTAAAAAAAATCATCACATTGATCAATGAGTTCTCCTGGCTCAAAAAACGTTAAACAAATAACACACAAATCAATGAGTTTTCCTGACTCGTGTAACCTTAAATAAACAATGCACAAATCAACGAGTTTGCCTGGATCGTGAAACCTAATCAAATAAATTATAACGCAAATCAATGAATTTTCCTAGCCCGTGAAACATTTAACAAACAACACACGAATCAACAAGTTTTCCTATGAAACGCTAAGTAAAATCATCATCACATGAATTAAAGAGTTCTGGCTCGTGAAACGTTAAACAAACAACGCATGAATCAACGAGTTTTTCTAACTCGTGAAACACTAAGCAAAATCAATATCAAATGAATCAACGATTTTTCCTTAACTCGTGAAACTTTAAACAAACAAAAGATGAATCAACGAGTTTTCCTGATTCGTGAAACACTAAGCAAATGAAATCATCACACGAATCAATAGGTTTGTTCCCCCGCCCTTGAAACGCTAAGAAAAATCATCATCACTTGAATCAATGAGTTCTCCTGGCTCGGAAAACGTTAAACAAATAACACAATAATCAACTAGTTTTCCTTGCTAGTGAAACTTTAAACAAATAACGTTTGAATCAATGAGTTAGCCTAGATTGTGAAACACTAAGCAAATAAAATCATAAAAAGAATCAACGATTTTTTCCTGGCACATGAAATATTAAACAAACGACACACGAATCAACGAGTTTTTCTGGTTCGTGAAACCTTAAACGAAAAACGCACGAATCAACGAGTTTGCGTAGATTGTGAAACGCTAAGCAAATAAAATCATAATGCGGATCAACGGGTTTTTCAGGCCCGTGAAACATTAAACAAACAACACACGAGTAACGAGTTTTCCAGGCTCGTGAAACGTTAAACAAATAACACACGAATGGATGAGTTTTCCTCGCTTGTGAAACGTTCACAGGAATAAATGAGTTTTCCTAGCTATTGAAACGTTATACAAATAACACATGAATCAATGAGTTTTCCTGACTTGTGAAACGTTAAATAAACAACAAACGAATCAACAAATTTTCCTGGCTCGTGAAACACTAAGAAAAATCATCATGACATGAATCAACGAGTTATCCTGGCTCGTGAAAGTTTAAACAAACAACACACGAATCAACGAGTTTTCCTGACTCGTGAAACGTTAAACTAACAACAAACGAATCAACGAGTTTCATGGCTCGTGAAGCATTGAATGAACAATAAACCAATCGACGAGTTTTCTTGACTCGTGAAATTTTACACAAATAACACACGAATGAAAGAGTTTTCCTGGCTCGTAAAATGCTAAGAAAAATCATCATCACATGAATAAACGATTTTTTTTGGCTTGTGAAATGTTACACAAACAACACATGAATCAACGAGTTTTTCTGACTTATGAACACAAACACACGACTCAATGAGTTTTTTTGGCTCGTGACACGTTATATAAACAACCCACGAAGCAACGAGTTTTTCTGGCTCCAACAGATTAGGTGATGGCCATAAAATCTAGTCAACACCCGTAGAAAAATACAGATGTTTATGTATTTCAAATTTGATGGCTCATTACCCAGTAGAAGTAGGGCTATATAAATGCATTTTAGTTGCAATGGGACCCAGCCACATGCCTCATTTCCACATGAAGAAGACCTTAGCTGTAGTTTACCAATTTGTACGCACATGTTAGGGCCCACCAAGAACTACAGCAACAACATCAACAAAAATAACAACTACACCAACATCAACACCAACAACAGCTACAACAGTAACAACAACGGCAACAGAATAGCTACAGTAGCAACAACAACTGTTGATGGTGTTATTATTGTTGTTGTTCCTGCTACTGTTGTTGTTGCTTTTGTTGTCTTTGTTGTTGTTGTTTGTATTGTTGCTAATGGTGTTGTTGCTGGTGTGGCTCTTGCTGATGTTAGTGTTGATGGTGTTGTTGCTATTGTTGTTGTTGTTATTTATGTCGTTGTTATTGTTGTTAGTGTTGTTGTTGTTGGTTTTGCTGTTGTTGGTGTTGTTGTTGTTGATGCTACTATTGTTATTATTGCTGATGTTGCTCTTGCTATTGCTGTTGGTGACGGTGTTGTTGTTACTATTGCTTCTACTGTTGTTGGTGTTGCTGTTGTTGCTGCTACTTTTGTTGTTGTTGTTGTTGTTGTTGTTGTTATATTGTGGTTATTGTTGTTGTGGTTATATTGTGGTTATTGTTGGTGGTGTTGGTGTTGGTGTTGCTGTTGTTATTATTGCTGGTGTTGATATTGTTGTTGTTGTTGTTGATGTTGTAGTTGTTGTTGTTGTTATTGGTAGAGTGGCTGTTGCTAGTGTTGTTGTAGTCATTGGTACAGTTGTTGCTTCTGTTGTTGTTATTATTGTGTTGCTGCTGTTGCAACTGCTCTTGTTGCTGTTACTGGTGGTGGTACTACTGTTGTTGCAGTTGTTATTGCTGCTACAACAACAACAACAACACCACCACCACCACCAACAACAAAATAACAGCACCAACAAGAGCAACACCAACAACAATAATAGCAACAATAGTAACACCTACAACAACAACACCAACAACAGCAACAGCAACAACAGCAGCAACAACAACAACAAAAGTAACACACGAATCAACGAGTTTTCCTAACTCGTGAAACGCTAAGCAAAATCATCATCAAATGAATCAACGAGTTTTGTTGACTCGTGAAACTTTAAACAAACAACGCACGAATCAACGAGTTTTCCTGGCTCGTGAAACACTAAGTAAATGAAATCATCATGCGAATCAATAAGTTTTTCCCCACCCATGAAAAGCTAAGAAAAATCATCATCATATGAATCAACGAGTTCTCCTGACTCCAAAAACGTTAAACAAATAACACATGAATCAACAAGTTTTCCTGGTTCGTGAAACCTTAAACAAATAACACATGAATCAACAAGTTTTCCTGGCTCGTGAAACCTTAAACAAACAACGCATGAATCAATGAGTTAGCCTAGATCGTGAAACGCTAAGCAAATAAAATCATAACACGAATCAATGGGTTTTATTGTCCCGTGAAACATTAAACAAACAACACATGAATTAACGAGTTTTCTTGGCTCGTGAAACCTTAAACAAACAACGCACGAATCAACGAGTTTGCTTGGATCGTGAAATGCTACGCAAATAAAATCATAATGCGAATCAACAAATTTTCCTGCCCTGTGAAACATTAAACAAACAACACCTGAATCAACGATTTTTCCTGGCTCGTGAAACGTTCGCAGGAATCAATGAGTTTTCTTAGCTCTTGAAATGTTATACAAACGACACACGAATCAACGAGTTTTCCTTGCTTGTGAAACATTAAACAAACAACACACAATTCAACAAGTTTTCCTAACTCATGAAACGTTAAACAAACAACAAACGAATCAACGAGTTTTCCTGGCTAGTGAAACGTTAAACAAACAATAAACGACGACGAGTTTTCCTGACTCGTGAAACGTTAAACAAATAACACATGAATGAACGAGTTTTCCTAGCCGTTTTCCTAGCTTGTGAAACGCTGAGAAAAATCATCATCGCATGAATCAACGAGTTCTCCTGGCTCGTGAAACTTTAAATAAACAACACGCAAATCAATGAGTTTTCGTGACTTGTGAAACGTTAAACAAACAACAAACAAATCAATGAGTTTTCTTGGCTCGTGAAACATTAAATAAACAATAAACGAATCGACAAGTTTTCCTGACTCGTGAAACGTTAAACAAATAACACACGAATGAATGAGTTTTCCTGGCTCGTAATCTTGGTGTGGTGGATGTTATCTGAGTGGTGAGTGTTAGTCCAAATGTTTGGAGGATGTAATCTGGGTGGTGAATGCAACATGTGAGTGTGGTGTAAGTTGGGTTCACTGATTATAACATGATCTGGGGCGATTCTGTGTGTATGTATCATTGAGTTGTTTGGAGAAAATTCAAAATCTAGGTGGGTGATTTCTTGGTGGTGAATGATAATCTGGGAGGTAGGAGGATGTAATTTGGGTGATTGGTGCCGATCAAAAAAAAAAATATATTTGGGTGATTGGTGGTTGGATGAAGAATTCTTGGAGGTATTCATGGATTATGTTGCAGCTGTAATGGAGGATTATGGTGCATACTGCACTGCTTGCTGATTAATTTTATCAAGTCTGATTGCTCCATGAGGTATCGAGGTAATATGGAAGGTTGGACATTTCTCCTGTGACTGTTGCTGCCCAAGATGCAGTCCCTAACCCATGTGGCGATACATGAGGCTTGTTTTAGTTTATTTTTCTTATGTTTTACAGTGATGATTTATCTCTTGGTAGTTTGGGGGTACTCTGTATTGCTCTTATTTTGGTTGATTACTCTGTATACTTCCGCGGATGTCAAGCACACGGAAAACTTTTGTCCCCAGATTTTAAGAACATGGAAATATGGCTTAAGAGGATAGTTTTAGATAGTAAACTTGATTGGTATTCTATGTTTTGCTAGGAGTTTGTTGTGTTTCGAATCTTCATCACATGATTCAAATTTTTGCTATGACTTTTGTTTTTCCTATTGATAGTTGATTGTTCTTACTATTTTTTTTTTCCTTACAGATTGGTGCTTTCGTGGAGTATCCTACTTTTTGTTATGGACCATGAAGATCAAAGGCGTTGGGATTTTGGTTGTGCACACAATAGAACGACGACTATGATGGATTTAGAGCCTCCAATTTTCCGATCATCAACACACACAACAATTTCCTGCTTACCAAGACTTTGTTTTTTTATGTTCCAACAGTGCAGTTTCAGCACCTAGTTTGCACTGTAGTTTGCTTGGTTTCACCTAGTATGTTGGTGCTAAAACTATGTCTTTTTTTGGTTCTAGCGCGTACATTTGCTTTTTTTGATTGAATTGGATTTTATTTTAGATACTTGTGAATTTTGATATTGGCCAGATTGGTTATATATATACTATTGCTTTGATCTGTTTTGTAGCCTTAATTACTTTGATATGTTTATATATATATATATATATATACACACACATTAAAAAAAATACTTGTAGGAATGATCACGGTTTCACCAAAAAACGAGTTCTTAACTACCTGTAAAACTGTGATGTGATATAGTGAAAGATCACGGTTTTATCCTTTTCCATCATGGTTTTTCTCATTTTTTAATCATGGTTTTACTAAAAACTGAGATCATTTCTCTGTAAACAATCATGGTTTTCAGGCAAAACTGAGATGTTATGTTGTCAAAGATCACAGTTTTTTTTTAATCATTGTTTTTGATGAGTTTTCATCACGGTTAAGAACCAACCGTGATTGAAAGATGGGGACTTTTAATCGCACTAGGTTAGATTACCGTTTTTTAATCCAGATTAAAAGTGAAAAACCATGCTAAAAGACCGTAATCTTTGCACCTTTTTGTAGTAGTTACACCACAACCCAAACTCAACAGACCCATTACCTCTAAATTTGTTAATGATTTTTTTGTTGCGACGGTGACCGTCACCACTTGTCCCTCCTTGCACTGTCGTTGTCACTTTGCCAAGTTTTTTTTTTCCTCTTTTTTGTCGAGTTAGTTGCTATCGAGGGGCCTCGTCACTCTTACAGTCGTCACCCGAAATTTTTAAGTACTTTCATCTGACCAGTGACTACTCTGAATTTGTAAATGTTTTTTTTTTTTTTTTTGAAAAAAGTTTACGTGTAATGTTTTGCCGTTTTGGACGTGTAATGTAATGTTTTGCCATAATCCCAGAAAAGTACTCCAGTAGAATTCCTAGAATTCTGCCTCGTCCAAGTTGAGAGAGATCTAGAGAGAGTCCCGATATTGTAGCCTTGGGATTGGGATACATACATCCATCCCGTGAATGGAAAGAGAAAAACACATCCATCTGGTCTCTCTCGTAAGAACACGCGCGTCAATCGGCTTTGAACGAAACGTGTCCTACATGCAATAAAATAAGCCATATAATGATCATACATGTGCACTATACATTTACAAAGATTCCCATTCAAAACCCCGGAACTAAAATAGAGTACTGAATAGATCGATCGGAGAGGCAATTAAACCAAAAAAAAAAAACAAGTGAGAATGGCTCAGGCAATGTTGACGAGGAGTCCACAAAGTGATTGTAATGGTGATGAACAAGGTGAGCAGAAGTTGAGGCTGTTGAGTGGGCACACCATGCCATCCGTTGGATTGGGCACTTGGAGGTCTGGTTCTCAAGCCACCAACTCTGTCTTCACCGCCATCGTTGAGGTACCCTCTTCACTAAATTCACCTCCTGTGTTCCACTTATTGGCACACCTAGGTCAGATCAATGTATGAGCGAGAGCCTATGTTCGAAAAATTGGGCTAGCGGTCAATGCGCTCTTGCCCCAGTCTACATGTTGTTGCAATCTATTGACATGAAAATGTTAAAGCGAGAAGTCTAAAAATGAACAAAAATACCCCATTTCTCTTCTCTTTGTCTCGCGCCTGTCCCTGTCGTTCAACATAACTACAAAAGGAGTGGACAGATTGGGCTCCATTACCACACCTGAATTGCTAGTGGGCAGTACTGTTGCCGTCAGTGGCAGACATAGGATTACGAATTTGACCTAACTAGTTTGCGGGACCAATCTTCAATAATTTTAAGAAAAAATCCAAAAGTATACTATAAATAAGAAGAAAATTTGGAGGAGTAGAGTCCCCAGAAAAGGTTCCTATCTAACACCTCGAACAATGAACGCACCACCAGGTGGTCCTCTCTCTCCGTCACCCCCTCAGCCCCTCTCTCTCTCTTTCCAATTCCCAAACGGTAAACACAATACTCTCCCTCAGAATCCAAATTTCCACTGTTGGAAAATCTCTGCAACAAAAATAGAAACACAAACACGTACAACTAGGAGGGAGGGACAGAGAGAGAAATATGTTTCTTAAACTCCTAACAAAAAAAAAAATCAATCAATAAACGAAACAAAAATTACTATTAGGGACAGAGAGAGAAATATATTTCTTCAACTCCTAAGGAAAAAAAATCAACCGATAAAGGAAAGAAAAATTATTTCCAATTTTTAGAAAATTTGATACTAATTTGTTTCATTTTCCTATCTACCCATTTTGCCTCACCCAAGTTGCACATACAGATCCAAGATCTGAAACATATTTTGAGTAATAAAGGTAGTTTTCTTTAACTCTCTAGGAATTACATGTCACTGGCTATGTTTGATAAAACTGAAAACTGAAAGCTGAAAGCTGAAAATTAAGTACTGAAAACTGAATGCTTAATTTTTTAAGCTGAAAAGCTGTTTGATAAAACAAATTAAGCATTGAATTAAAAAAAAAAAAAATTTGGGTTTTAATTGTCTCTTAATTTTATTAATGGTCATCATGTATATGTGGTAGTGGTGGAGTGGTGATTAGGAGGTGGTGAGGGTGGTGGCGAGGTGGCGGTGGCAGTGGAGTAATGGTGGTGGTGGAATGATGGTGAGTTGTGGTAGCAGTAGAGTAATAGTGGTGCAATGTTGGTGGTGTAGTGGTGGTAGTGTGATGGTTATGGCGTGGTAGTGGTTGTGGTGGGCAGGGTGGAATGCTAGTGGTGGTGGTGAAGTGATGGCGGTGGAATGGCAATAGTAGTGGTGGTATATGGGTAACAGTGATAGTGGTGGTGGCGGTGTGGCAGTGATGGTGGTGGTAGTTGTGGTGGTAGCAGCATGGCGACAGTGCAATGGTGGTGGTGGTGGTGGTTGTGGTGGAAGCCACCGGTGCAATGGTGGTGGTTGTGGTGTGGTGGTGTGGCAGTGGTGGTGGTAGCGGCATGGCGGCAGTGCAATGGTGGTGGTGGTGGTTGTGGTGATAGCCACCGGTGCAATGGTGGTGGTTGTGGTGTGGTGGTGGTGGTGGTGGTGGTGTGGTGGTAGCGGCATGGTGGCAGTGCAATGGTGGTGGTGGTAGCCACCGGTGCAACGGTGGTGGTTGTAGTGTGGTGTGGTGGTGGTGGCGGTGTGGCAGTGGTGGTGGTGGCGGTGCGGTGGTAGCAGCATGGCGGCAGTGCAATGGTGGTGGTGGTGGTGGTGGTTGTGGTGGTGGTGGTGGTGGTGGTAGCCACCGGTGCAATGGTGGTGGTTGTGGTGTGGTGGTACGGTGGTGGTGGCAGTGTGGCAATGGTGGTGGTGGTAGTTGTGGTGGTAGCGACATGGCGGCAGTGGCGGTGTAATGGTGGTGGTTGTGGTGGTAGCGGCAGTGCAATGGTGGTGGTTGTGGTGGTGGCGGCGGCGTGGCAGTGGTGGTGGTGGTTGTGATGGTGGTGGTGTAATGTTGGTGGTGGTGGTGACAGCGGCGGCGGAGGTGTGATGGTTGATTGTAAGCACATAGGAATTCAGCTAGAATTAAGTAGCTCAAAGCTACTTAATTTTTATCAATTTTTTAGCCTACATTTTAAGTGGTACTTAATCTGTTAAGTAACATAAAATGTGGTTATCAAACCTACTTAATGACTTATTACTTAATTGATTCAGTTTTAAGTGCTGAATCTGTGTTATCAAACAAGGCCTACTACTAAATATGAGACCCAAGCTTCATTGATAATATAGTTCAGGGATGATTTTAACTATTGTCTATTGAGAAATTAGTTTCGGTTAACCCATCAAAGCTATCGACAAGTGATTTTAGTTTAGCTCATCATAGCTAGGTCTTGGTAGCTTTCCTCACGGGGTCAACTATTCAGTCAATTCCACCAGACACCCCTGCCCATTGTGCCCCAAGGCACAACAGGTTGATGTGTTCTCTCTATGGGTATCGTTCGGAGCTCTAAAACATTATCTAAACCGTTAACTTTCTAGATGTTCAACCATTATTTTGTTGTGTGGTATTGAAATCATATTTGCTCTTCAATATTTATTGAAGGAAAACATGATTCTGGTACCAAGTTTCATGTTGCCGATGTCCCGATTAACTTGATTTTTCTCAGAGATGTTATATGCATCGAGAGTTCTACGAAATGAATGGTGCGGGAGCCCGTTTCAAGACAAGGCCCAAATAGGAGGGCACAACAAGATCCTTCTTCAATTCCATCACCTCCTTTAGTGGTCGTATTGCATGGAGAGTATTAAACTCTATCCACACATCCTTCAACTAACCCACTAAAACTTGGTTGATCTATAATCTACAAGTTATTCCACCAATTGATTTAGGCTATAGGTGAGACCCTTCAACAAATTCAGTCCATTTTTTTTAGAGAGACGAATCTGTTTCAGAGAGCCATGCCAAACCTGATCACTAGGGGTTGTTCCAATTTCCCTAACTTATTGCTTATTGGTTTATATTCAACATAGAATTATCCGCAATGTTGAATTTTTTTTTACAATTAAATCTTTTGTCACCAAAAAAAACCCTATTCTTCATATTTTTAGTTTGATATTTAATGGGCCCCGAGGACAGGACTATGGGGATAAAGCATTTATTGTTAAGCTCCTTAACAAAAAGAAAAGACCCAGTTTTCAGGTTTATTACCGAAATGGGCTTATCTCCGGCCAAATAAGCCAATAAATCAGTGAAATTGGAACAATATCCCTAAAACAGCTCAAAATGAGGCTACATCAAGCTAACTGCACGGTGGTAGAGAGACCAGCCATTATCACTCCACCACCCAAGTAACGAAGTGCATATTAGGAGGAATCTATATTTATAGAATTATGGAATACCGCTTTCGGCCGTTCTATTGTAAATATATGAAGCTTGTGTATATGAGGATAAACTAAAAGTGGTAAACTAATACATCTATAGAAGCATAACGATAATTGTATTAGTTGTGAGCTTTCACTTATTGATGACCATTGGCGGAGCTGCTAAAGGTCTGGGTGGGGCCATAGCCAACCCCCATATTCCAGTCTTTTATTTATTTTTCTTCTAAATATAGACTATATAGTTTCAATTGAAATATCTTATTAAAATCTCACAGTAGTTTTGTTTTCTACAGTATGTGACTTACCATTATCTCTTTAATGTGTGTTTTTGCGCTATCTAGTTTCCTTTTTTATGTATGCTTATTGAGTAAGGAATACAAAAGTTTTTGAGGAAGAAACTTTTTTGCAACCCCCGGCGCGCAGCCGAAACCTATAACCTAGCTCTGCAACTGCTGATGACCACTATTTCTTGAGTTAATCTTTGGTGGATAGAAGAAGATTTATACTTATTGGCCATAGGTAGCGCTAAGTAAACTTTTTGGCACATATAAGTTGGAAAATTTAATAACGTGCGTTATACCAATCTAGATCAATTGGACCGAACAATACCACCCAAACATGCAGTGGGGGATTTAGAAATTCATAGAATGGTGTTTATAAACACTTACACTTTACTACTTTTAGAAACAATAGCTATATATAAACAAAAAATATCTATTAATATCGACAATGCCACCCAAAAATAGCAAAGTACAAAAGATATTACAATTACCTTCGACGGGATTTCAAGTTTTGAAACCATTGCATAATAGACTCATTATTAACGGTATCAAGTATACCACTCTCAAAAGAAGTATACAAGCAATCATTCATCCACTAGAACCGTTCGAGTGCATAGATTGCTCTTTATGCAATTCATTGCTGAAGAACTTGTTTCAACTGTTGTAATGGCGACATGAAGAGTCAATACGATTTTCTTACCAAGAGAAGACCGGGTTTTCTATTTTATTTTTTTTGTTAGCTTGTTTTATCTAACTGTGGATTGTAATTGGGTTGTTCAAATTAGCTTGATTTGTAGGCAGGTTTGTTGGGCTGGGTGTTCAAGAGTACTAGAGTTGGGTATTAAAAAAGGGCTAATATAAAATTACTGCATGCATTATAGATTTTAGTGTGTCAATTGACCACTTAGGCTTGTTTGGGAAGCCGCCGCTCAAAAAATGTAAAGCTCATTTTTGTTTTCGCTCTTCTTCTTGGCTCTATCATGGGACCATGAGAAACGTTAAGATCCAATAGGTATCAACGAGCTAGACTTGGTGTAAAAGCTCATGTTAATAGGAACTTTTGGGTGTTTAAATTTCTCTGAGACCTAGTAACCCACTGATGTGGGACTATCCTTTCCCGGCGCTGCATTTGTACGCAATCTCGTAGATGTAAGCTATATGAGGAAATGAAGAAGGTATGTAATTGGTAAATCAATAGCCTTGATCATAACAAATTGATATATGCTTCTGCGTGTCTCTTTGCACTAGAGAAGAAAACAGAGCTTATAAAGAGCACAATATGGATTCCGTAAGCCAATTCATTTCTATCCACACAACGCTTATCGAAACATAAGAATCTCAAAGTTCATGTGTACCCCTATGTTGTTTAAACTCGTGTGTTATTGATACACCCACACAGCATAGGAATTGCTTTGGGAAGTGCAAGTTGCCATTTTTTGGCAAAATATCGAACCAAGGGTTTCCGTATTGCTAATTCCCATGACTTTTTACCATGGCTATGCAGGCTGGTTACCGACACGTTGATACGGCTTGGGAGTATGGAATTCAAGAAGAGGTCCCATATCACCTCCCATTATGCTCCTACTTTTACTAGCAAATAGACATATAAGAACACAATCATGTGTTTTGACCTGATCTTCATAGATGAATGATAGTTTCAACGCCTTCCTCTTGCTTTTGCTTTTAGGTAGGGGATGGGATTAAGGCAGCTATGCATGCAGGAATTGAAAGAGAGGATCTCTTCATCACATCTAAGTTATGGTGAGAATATTTGTATGACCTCAAGAGTTCCCAAAATGCATGGAATCTATCCACAGAAGAGGGTATAATTACTATATAATGCTCTCACGGGTGTAGGTCCACAGTTCTGTGGCAGCACCCTTTGTGACTTTTGAAAAGGCGTGCAGTTTTCTATGAAATTCTTTATGCCTAGGCTTTTTTTGTTGATTCCAAGAAGGATTGTAAATATTTTCTCCTGTTCACAAAGAAAAAAAGGAGGATTGTAAAATGTGGTATCGACTGATTTGACTAGTACCACAATCCAGGCTTCGAATTTTTTTCAAGTGCTAGCAAAAGCCATGAATTTATGAATACTTGTGCTGAGGAACATTGCTATTCCAAATTCAATGTTTGTAAAGTTTTTTAACCACTAATTCCAAATCTTTGGAGTCGAAGAAATTTCGAGCAAAGCTACCGCAGGGTTCATGTTGCCCAAGTGCATTTTTTGTGTAGTGGTGCATGCATTAGGTATATTGGGCCATATACCTAATGGCCCAATGATTCATTACATATCAATCGGTACCTTGAAATTCATTACATATCCAGCCCACACAATCACAATGATTTGGAATCTGGATTTCTAGTTTTTACATACTATAAAGTCTAGCATGCAAATCAAGACGTAGAGAATCGTTTTCATGGTTTTGTGGTCGTGAATGTAGGTGCACTGAATTGTCTCCACAAAGAGTTCGGCCAGCTTTGATGAATACTCTCCGCGAGTTGCAACTCGACTGCCTCGATCTCTATCTGGTGTTAATTGTTAAACCTTGCCCTTGTTTTAGATTCTATAACATGTGTATTTCTTAAGTACCTAACATTCTGTATTTTGAGTTAAAAGATTTACTAGCCATTCCGTTTAGAAGACGGGAGCAGCAGGTCTCCAAAGGCCTCCAAAGGCAGGGGAAGTCTCGGACTTTGACATGGAAGGGGTTCGGAGAGAAATGGAGAAGCTTGTCAAGGATAAACTGGTTAGGGACATTGGTGTTTGCAATTTTACGCAGATGAAGCTCAATAAGCTTCTCCGTATTGCCCAAACAATTCCTTCCGTGTGCCAAGTGAGTTTGAACTGTTTGAATGCTTTCTTTGTATATTTTTACTTTTTAAGTGCAGAGCCAGGATATGAAAACTACTCCCTCCGTCACATTTTCACAATCCTTTTTGGGGATTCCAACTTTTTAAGGGACCATAATGATTTCTCCAAAAAGTATTTCACTTTCCAAATATGCTCTCCGATTTTTTGAAATTTGATTGATGGAAATAGTACCAGTTCTATCAAAACAAAAGGGCAAGAGTGGTATTTTATCGAGTTTCTATTAATATTTTTGGAAAGTGGACATCCATTTTGGAAGGGACTATCAAATGGGATGGAGGGAGTAAATTGTTATGTTTGGGGTATGTTCGGAATTTTCAGAATCATTTACCACTGATACGGAGATAAGTCATAGTAAACATCAAATTTAGCTTCCAAGTGCCTTTATTATTGCTTCTATTTTGTATCTAAGCTTTGCTATGCTTTCGTTGATTTACGCTTGGATGGTCTCCATCCTTGCTTATTTAGCAAACTTGTACAGTTTTTTTTTTTTTATGCTCATCATATCTACCATGAAAAGAGGAAATCTCTTTGAATATTGCTGCTTTTCCTCTACTTCTTCCCCATAAGTCCTTTATGAATCTATCATCCAAACAGTATTTTATAGAGGACGGCAATCTTTATCATCTGATCTTTTGATCTCAGATGGAGATGCATCCTGGATGGAGGAATGATAAAATGTTAGAGTTATGCAAAAAGAATGGCATCATTGTAACTGTAAGATCATACAACTACCACCCTCTGTCCTAGTTACGACTAAGCAGATGTGGGCTTTCATTCTTAGTATAATCTTTTATTGCCTTACAATGTAAGTGGTAATGTTTGGTTCTTATATTACCGGTTTGTTATGTTCACGGAATATTCAGGCATACTTCCCGTTGGGTTCGCAAGGGGGCGATCATGATCTTATCCATCATCCAACGGTAGAGAGGGTAGCAAAGAAGCTGAACAAGAGCCCAGGGCAAGTGCTTGTGAGGTGGGCTATACAAAGAGGGACTAGTGTTATTCCAAAATCAACCAACTATGGTGTCCTCAAAAATCCGATGAGCCCCTTGCTGGTGGTTCCTGACCCGAGTGAGCAACGAGTGGGTAGTGAGTGAACTCTTCTAAAGCACCTGCACACTGAACAACCGCCGTTAGCACCCAACCTGGCCGGAGTGTGGCCAAGAAAGGCACTCCGACGATCAAGTAAGTGATCGGAGAAGGAAAGTGTATTGAGAGAGTAAGTTTTGAGAGAGAAAATGTTGTCCTCGATTAGGGCCTCTTCGCTTCGTTTATATAGGCTTCCCAAGGACAGGGGCAGCCCGGTCATTTCGGCTCGGGTGACATCACCGAGCATCACGAATCAGCCTCACAAGCATCGCATGCATGCCTCCTCCAATGTGGCTGTGACACATGGCATAACCGCTCGGCGTAGCTCATGCTGACGTAGAAACAGCTGTAACGTGCACATGGGCCCTCCCCCAGTTTGTTACGAGCATTAACCGCCTCGGGTGACGTCATAGAGGACGTCACCGATATCTCGGATTATCCTTCCGAGCCATCTCTGATGCGATCCGTCTTGGATGGCTCGTCCGGTTCATAGTTTGTCGGCCGAGACACCGGCTTGTCTCGGATGGGCCAAGCTCGGTCAGCCCATGGCATTTTGGCCCTTGGCTGGCCTGGAGACCCGTTTGGGCCTAACTCCCTCCGGGCTCACCAACCGAGACCCATTTGGGTTGCTAGATTTCGGCCCACTACACCAACCCTGAAAGGATTAAGGAGAACATGGATGTCTTTGGATGGGAAATTCCAAAGGAAGACTTCGAAGCCCTTTGTAGCATTCCAGATCAGGTACATTAATTTGTCTTATTTGGGTTACATCTATTGTAGCCATTTACAATATGTTGCATTATGGGTGCAGAAACGAGTTTTGGAGGGTGAAAATATGTTTGTGAACAAGACAGATGGGCCTTTTAAGAGCATTGCAGACCTGTGGGATCACGAAGACTAATCATTCTCCGTGATAGTGTTACTTATTCCCCCTTTGATGAAGTGATCTGTTTGTTACTTTTAATTGTTTCGATGTGATTTATAAAATCCATAGGTATGTTGGATTTCAAATTGGACGTGTTTTACCTGATGCTGAGTTGTGAAAGTTTTTGTGTTCTCATGGATCTTTTATACTACATGTTAAAAATGTGAATATTGGCATGAAAATCTTTTGTTTTTAGGTGGTGTTACTTATCCATTCAAATGCTGGTAGAGTCTGAAGGGTGGAATGTCAAACTTTGAATTCGAATTAAAATCTTGGGAAATGCTTCAATACACACCCCCATTTTAGGACATATAGTATGCATCCAACGAATGGCTCAGATTGTGCCACATCAACAAAATGTGACCTGAAGAACAGGTCATGTAACAAGTCATCATATCTAACCACAAACATTCATAAGCTGAACCACAAAATTCCTAAAGCAATTCATAACCTATTTTTATGGGTCCTAACACATTCATAAGAATGCCACAACGTTCATAAACAAAGCCACAAATATTCATAAGAAAAAACAAACGAACCACAAATCCTCGTAAATAGGCTTTTAAAATATTTGCTATGATTAATAAATTTTGAATCAAAATTCAATCATGAAAAAAAAATGTATACCACACATGCATTGCCTTTTATGTAATAATGATTTTGAAAAAAATATATCAATTTCTTTTGGTGAAATGTTTTTTTTTTTTTGTGTTAGTGAATCATTGAATTATATCAAAGTAAAAAAAAGAAACATGAAGTCATGAACAAAAAAATTTTAAAAAAAAGTTATCATTTTTTTTAGAGAGAGAGAGAGAGAGAGTTGGACAAAAAAAAAATACAATTTGTTTTTTAAAAAAAGTGGGTTAAAAAAGTTACGACAAGGTTCCGCACAAATATATTCAGATGAACAATCGAGAGCGTTAATATGATAGTTTTTGTTGATTAAATCAATCATGGAAAGTCACATATCGATCGGATTTAGAAAACCCCTTGATTGGGGTATGAATGTGTTATTTAGATGAAGGATTTTGCTCGTGTGTCCCCCTAGCAAAAATGGTACATGGTATCCCCCAATCAAACGGTCCATATCGCGTCACATAGGCAAAAATGACTTATAAAACCGGTCACCAAAAAAATTTAGGCCATTATAATATATTAGAACCATCAACAGGAATAAGGCAGAGCGTAACTAGCAAAACATAACCATTTAAGAGCATAACTGGTTATATACAAAAAAGTGCAAAAGGCATAACTTGTGTATAACACTTACCACATAAGAGTATAACAAACCATTGAGAAGCATAAAGTGAAGGCGTGACTAAAAAACATAACCATTGAGCAGCATAACTAGGGTGGCATAACTGTTACGTTTTAACAAAAACCATTGAAAATCGTAAAGTGAAACCATTGAAGGAATAACAAAACCATTGGAAGGCATAACTATTTATGAAAATCGTTACGAGGCATAACAAAATCCTAACAGAATCCAATCGATTGTGACAATTTATATATTTTTAAAAAACAAAATTGAAGTTAACCATGGTTAAAATGGGTTTTATTGTATGTTATACATTTTGTAATAATCTTCGATCAAAATATGACGGATCTCAATAGCTCAAACTTAGTTTAACAAATCAAGGCCGTTGAGTTTGTTGTAGTTATCGATTAAATCATTGTCATAAAAAATCGTCACGATCCGTTGTAGAAACGTCCTTGATCGGGACAAAAACAATTATTTGAATGTTATTTTTTAATAGATTAAATGCATACCGATATGGGGAAAATTTTATTTTGAGTATGAATGATGTACACAATAATATGTAAAAGATAGACGGTTCTGATTGCCAAAATAAAACTCAGGTGGTGGTCGTGCACTCCACAATAAGTGTTTCGTGCCTCAGGATGCACTAATTTCGTTCTGATCATAATGCAGCCATTATCCGATGATCTCCAAATTTGGTGATAAACGTGGAATCAGTGAGACGTTAAATCGTAACGGTTTGGATCGACCTTTGCAAGAAACAACTTGATAATGGTCTTTGAAATCCTTTCGTTGTATAAAATTGGTAACAAAATTCCGTTCCGATCACGATGTGATCATTATCTGATGATCTCCAATTTTGGTGACAAGGATGGAATCAGTGAGATGTAAAATCTTAACGGTTCGGATCGACCTTTGCAAAAAATGACTTGATAACTACCTTTGAATTCCATAGGTTGTATATAAGTTATAACGAACTAAGTATTGTGCTAAACTTGAATGTACTGAATTTACGTGTCTTCGACACTATGCTGATGATCGGAACCGTTGATTTTGTTCTGCCTATTCATTATATCATTATTATAAAATATTGGTTCGATCGGTTTCAGAAAGGTCCTTGATCGGTACATAAGTAAGTTATTAAAAAGAGTATTTTTGGATGATCATGGTACGTACTGATGCTCAATCAACTTGATCCTTGGAACGAAGGATCTACTACATATACCTAAGAAAAATAGACGATTCCGATCGGAAAAGAGGCATAAGGTGTGGAATAAGGTGAGCCCCAATCGATACATCATTAGAATTCTCTGTCTCGAGATATATTTTAAACATGCTCTAATGACATTCTTACCCAAATTTGACGATCTCCAAGTTGTGTGTCGATTATAGAAATATCAAGATGTAACATGTTAACAGTTCCGATCAACCATTCTACATATATCATTGACGATTAGGTATTTAATTCGTTAAAAATAATTTTGCGATACGAGGACACTTGATTCCCACCCAAAAACTCAAACCCCTGCCTTGCTCCCAAAAAATTCATCGACCGCCTAAAATCTCCCAAATCTCAAACTTTGTTTCTCCCCAAAATTTGACCGCCTAATCTCAAACCCTACTTTCCTCCTCATCTCCTGACTTCACCGTAACTCCTCTCCCCTCACCCAATTCCTTCACCACTGGCAAGACACAACACTACCATCTGCCAACACCACCATCCACTCCGCACCACCCACAGCCGCCTACTAACCCGACCCATGCCCTCTCTTTCCCAAAACTAGACCTCACTCCCATAATCCTGCGACAACCATGGAAGCCGGCTCACCACCAACGTCACAATTACAAAATAAAATAAAATATGGGAGACGGAGGATCCATGCGGCCGATGGCTGCAGGCATCTAAGTCGCCAATGACAGCCGTGCGTAACCAACCACGGCACTATCCCCACCATCGAAGCCACGTTATCATCTGGATCTTGTAAAGCACTTATTTCCCCTTCTAATCTTCCCTAACTTCTGTTCCTTTGTTAGATTTCGTTGATTTTAATACAAATCAGTTTGTCATAATTTTTCAAAGAAACAACTATTCTCAAATGAGGGTTGCTCGGAAATTAGGGTTTTTCTAAAGTTAGGGGCTTTTGGAAATCTAGACATGAATGAAAGCATTGTTGTACCCTACTTCATTGTTGTATCCTAGAATTAGGGCATTTGGAACCTAGAACTGTTACAGAGCTAGATTAGTTTTTTTTCATAAGACAAAATTGACTTCAAATTCTGGTTTCTTTCCCTGTTTTCATGCTAGGTTTCTTACCTTGAATTTGTGAAGCTTCATGAATTTGTTCAATATGGGTTGGGATGCTTGGAGAAGTTGGCTGAACTTGGGGACTTGTGTGCCAAAGCAACTCGTGGAAAGCTGAGGGTTATTGCCTCTGCAGATAGATGTAACCAGAAAATGGACTCAAGCCAAGGCATGTCATCCATTATATTGATAGGCATGAATACAAATTGTTTTACAAAATGGACTCAAGCCAAGACATCATCGCATGTACAAAATGTACTTAAGTCCAACTTCATTTTTTGTTCCACTACAACTTCATTCAGCAAATTTCAGCAATGTTGCCCAATTGTCCTTGCTTTGCTTGTGTTGACCGCATTTTGTACTTCACACAAGCTCTGGCACGAGAGAATCCAATGACTTATTCGCTACAAGCTGGCCAAGATTCATAGACACCGGGGGTCTTTGAGAGCACACTGGAGGACTCTTTGAGAGCACCAAGAGTCATAACACATGGCATAGACTTCTTCCTCCATCCCTGTTGATGGTGAAATGCAAAGCAGTTAAGTTCTGCAGTAAAAGCAAAGGGTAAATTCAAAGTATGCCAGAAGGGACGGTGCTACCCGCAATTCTCGTTGTTCTCTTCGTGGCATAGCTGAAATAGAACGTATCCGGGAATGTACGTAGACGACTGTTCAGTCTCATGGACGCTTGAATTGTCAGATCCGGAAGGATCCAATCACTTGAAGCAAAAGGACCTATATTTCCCATAAGGCAATCGGCGAGACCCCAAACCCCAAACACCAATATCTTCCAAGACATGTTGAAGTGATCAAACCCAAAGTTGTAATAAGCCTTTATCCAGCGGATGTCTAACCAATCATAAACTATTACTCCTAAGCGCAACAACTGAAGCAGACAAATAGGTTTCTTACTCCGGCCGTCTTCTGGCCTGTAAAATATTATTTGGCATGAAATGTAAGTAATAGAAAGTTGCAACTGGCAAGTTCGTCAAAATTTCCAGGTTTAAGTCTACAAATTCAGAAGATCAAAAATATGCATAGGAAGTTAGAATAACACTTTTTCTACATGTTAGTACGTTACAACTCTATCCCTCCATATCAATTCTGCAGTCTTCTGGAAGATTTCATAATATTTATCATCCTGAATTGGAAATCACCTAAAAATCTCTCTCCTCAACACCCTATAATTTAGTAATTCTCTATCTCTACCGTGTATTGATTGGATTGAAAATCGCTAAATTTATTTCAGGTTTCAAAACAACTGCCAAAAAGAAGTTAGATTGAGTTAGAACTTACTGCATCCCATCCAAATATGCCCTGGTTGTTCCATTGAAAGCTCCAGATAATGATGTTATGCTTAATACCCACTTCTCTGAAGTGTCCTCATACCCTCTAAAAGCCTGAAATGGTTAACCCACCACTACTTATCCATTTATAAGGGAGATTTAAAACTTCATTTGTGATTGATTATTGAGAAGGAAAAATAAAACATACCTTATCAGCAAGCATTTGCTGCAAAACCCGAACAACCTGTGCTCCAGCCGAATGCCCCACGAAGTGAAGAGGATGATCCTCATCCCATTGAGGGTAATGCCCTGAATCCCAATTGAATTAAATCAAATATAATCCTTCTCTAAAAACAATACAATTCAAGTAAAACACAAATAATGGGGGATGTTTCAACAAATTATAAAGCTAAATGGGGATTGCATAATCAAGGTTAATCAACCAACCTTGTTCATAAATTCTTCCAAATCGATAGAAAGTTGAGGTGGTAGAACGTTGTGGCCGTCGGTGGTGCAGCAGCCGTCGGTGGTGCAGCAGCCGTCGGTGGTTTAGGAGGAGAGATGGAAAGAGTGGGGCGGTCAGTGGTGGTTTAGCATAGAGAGATGGTAGTGGTGTGTCGGTGGTGGTTGGGGCAGATTTGGGGTGGCTCCAGTGGAGAGATTGGGAGGAGATGGATATCGTTCTGTGATGGGAGCATAAGATTTGGTTTGGGGCAGAGAAAGAGGAGAGAGGGAGGAGAGGGCTGAGAGTTTCCTCTCTATTTTCCCTTTGGATCCAAACAGAAGAAAGAATTTTCATCCCTATTTTCCTCTCATTTCCTTTTAGAACCAAAAAAGAGAAAAAACCCATTTTCTTCATATTTTCTCTCTAAAATATTTTCCCTTCCTTCCACATGTTCCAAACATAGCCTTAATATCAGAGAGGACAAGCAGCAGATTATGATCATACAGATGGACTACAACATCAGCAGACAGATCCAACAGCTATCAAACCCAACAAACGACTCCAGCAGCCATCAATTAGATACCAAACAGCTGCAAATAGCTATCATAATACCATAAACAAATTAGAGTTCTACATGAAATAAATCAGGAAATTCATGAAAACAATGCTAGTTAAAGTCGACCTGCAAAAAAGGGAAGCAACAAGAGCGAAAAAGTTCAAAACAAAGGCAAATGTAAAAGACTGACTTGATATAGTTAAAAACAATTTCTTAACATAAGCAAACAAAACCTTCAGGCCTCTCTGACCTTTACTAAGACGAACCAGTATAATCATAATGCTACATAGAAACATAGCAAGCTGTAAGAGATAATTTTAAAGTAGGAAAACCATAATGTTAAAGTAGCAAAATCATAATTCTACACAAACATTTCTGTAAGAGAGAAACGTTAAGTAGCAAAATCCAGAGCCATAGACAATGGCTGCACATAGGCACTCTTGCAGAAATAACAGAACCCTGTATGGAAGATGACCAAATGAATGTACATCTACAATGTAGAGCAGTATCTTAGTAAATTCAAATTCAATACCCTGATATATAAGAATGCATGACCCATCATCCAAGCCTTAACAAAAAACACATAATTTTGCTTCCCTGGAAGCAGAATAAGGAAAGAATTTGAAGTAAGCTTATAGTGTCAAGTGTCAATTTCAGTGACAAGATGTACCTTAGCCACAAAAAAACCATCCATGTTCTGTACATGGGGATAGAAACGTCATGCCTTCTCTAAGGAGGGATGAAAACGGCTTTCTCTAAAGCGAATAAACCTGGCAAAGAGGGGAGCATCATGGAATTCACTTTAATGTTTATAATACCAATGTCTGCTTGTATATTCATGGTGATAAGATATCAGCAATACCATAGGCGCCCAAAGTCAAGGCCACATGGCATGAGTTTTACATCCCTCTTTCTGAGACCATAATCAATAACTGCTTCATTCTGCAAGATTTTAGTGTATCTAGTGCGTCCTCAAGCAATAAATCTCAGGAGTCATATCAATATCCTAGGAGTATCCTCTGAAGCAAACCTCAGGAATCATTATTGAGCATGTGGAGTAAACAATGTATCCACCAGATTTTGAATTGGCATCCACCATGTCAATGGCAGCAAGTATCAGCTCCTGCAAAACATTACATAATAAGCATAAGTTCCCAGCTGCATAAATATACTAGCTCTAATTTTGGGTTAAAAAGGATTTTTTTATTGAACCGTGGCTTAAAAGAATTTTTGTAGTCCGTAAGAACCGTAAGGTTCAAGGTGTATGACAAAGTAACACTTCAAGCAGCATAACTTCTTGCCCAATAATTCACAAGAAAAAGTGGTACAACAGATTCAGATGAAGAGTACAAGATAAAGGAAATGTTCATCAATAAGTAAATATATACACCTTCTGCAAATGGGCACAATTGTGCATGTCATCCAAGGTTTTAGAGGTTTTGACAGACTCATCTTTAGATATCACCTGCAAAATATGTTGAAATAACAACAAAGTGAATCCAAGCAAGCAAACGCGCACGAGAGAGAGAGAGAGAGAGAGAGAGAGAGAGAGAGAGAGAGAGTGGCAGTATAGAGCAGTGAACAAGCTAAATTATTTCAACTAATAAAACTGGGCAAGGTTTGAATGAAGCAACATTTTTTAACTTCAAAGATGTTTCCAACAAAGGATCCTAAGAAGCATGATACCCTAGCCAACAGAGACAGCGCGTCTCCAAATGCAAAACACAAAATCAGGAAAAAAACCAGGAGTATAGGGTAATATTTGATTTTACCAATGTGAGTGGAACAACCAACAAACAGGTGCTAAAAAAATTCAAAATGACCCAAGAAAGGAGTCTTAGAAGCATGATATCTTTTGACTTTAGTGGGAAATACCAAATTTTGCATATACAAGAAAACAGTAACGTTTCGAAATTCAGATGTCACAACCTTGTTTCCAAATGTCACAAACTTGTTTCAAGTATACACCATAAGAAAAACAATAAAACCATGTCAATACAAATTCATACCCGCTGTCAGTGCTTTGCTTGAAGGAACTTTTGCCACAGGTTTTTCAGGTTCCTTGTAATCAAGGGGAGGTCCCTTAACGAGGTAAGAGTTAAATCATTTGTTAGGTGGTCTTCTTGAAGGGGGATGATGCAATGTGGAGCAAACAAAAGTGATAGAAATTAGCTTTTTATCACAGCAACTAAAAGCCATAAATCATAGCAGAAATTCTACTCTAAGTTGAAGTTTGACTAAAAATAGAAATTAGGTGATTAAATACTCATGTTTTTTTAATGCACTACAGCATCACTTGCTCAACCGATTCTTTTTATGTGTTTTCAGCGCTCAATCCAAGTATCAAAAAAAACAAAACATGAGAATTGAAGTAAACTTATCCCTTTGAATGATTATGTCAATTTAGACTTCAAAATCAAGACAAATGTCTATTAAAGTAAACTTATCCCTTTGAATGATTACGTACCGAGACAGAAAGAGACATCGAGCATTACTATCACATTTGTCTTGTCATTCATGTCACAACCCATGAGAATTGAATGAGACCTTGATTACGTACTGAGGCAGAAAGAATAACTATTGAATGGTCCATCTTCTAAAACTACAGACTGTGCTGCAAGACAAAACATTTAATCCATATATCCAGTATCAAAAGAAAGTTTCAATCTTCTGGCTCAACTGAAAGAATGAAGCTTCTACAGAACATGATAAACATAGTACAACACGATGATTTCCATGGTTAATGTCCAAGTTTCGGTAAAAATTATGAGACACAAACTCCAAGTCTCTTAGGATGATCGTTAAGTACTCGGCCTAGTGAAATGAGTGGTAAAACCATGGTAAAAATATCAGGGGAGACATTCCTATTTTTGGTTAAATTGTGAAAAATTGTTCTGATGATTTGTTGTACCTCGTGAAGTTCAGATAATAAGATGGACACCAAGAACATAAAATTGAGGATCAACAGAAAGTTCTATGATCTATCGTAAGTAGGCCTCATAAAGTGACAGACCACAGATATGGACCTGTAGCACTGGTTAATGGGCAGTGGCTACTTAATTGCCTGTATGGAAATTAAGAACTTACCAAATATACAACTGCTTAGGACCCTTCTAATGCTAAGCCATGAAAGATACCAAAAATCTTCTGCCATTCTCATTTGATATCTTCAAGCAATTACATATGTACCTCTACAGAACAAAAGCACTGACATGACAAGGTACAGCCGATGAAAAAACTAATCCAGAGTTCACAGTAATTTACAACAGATGCCTTCTCTTGCAACCCAGAAAAAATTGTTGATATCCATACAATCACTTTTGGCTTTTAAGTTTTTCATTTTGCAGGTACTTGGACACTCCATAATTGCTATGAACAAGAAGAGTGTTGGGGTAAATTAGGAGTGTAGATATTTCAAACATTTTCAAAATTGGCCTTATGTTTTGCTATGGTCAATAATGGGGACTTCGTGGACCTTTCCTTGCCGACGGATTAAAAGTAATATTCATTACTTTTGTTTTGTCACTTCAGGTCTCCATTAGGACAAGATGCCGAAGGAAAAACTAAATATGTCATACGCCCGTAAGTTCTCTTGTCCAACTTCTAGCATCCTTATTATGAGAGTTAAGTCATACCTAGGATTGATGTATGCTGATTCCACATTTCTTGATAGCCCAACCCCCTTTCCCCTCCCCTTTTTTCTTCAGTGATTCAAGTGGGATGTCTGAGTCATGTCCCGCATGAGAATATGGTTTTTCATTGTCATGGCAATGGTTTTGTGCGGTATCCTGCAATTTATGGGTATTAATATTAAGGGAAGGCCTTTTCAGATAATTTAATAGGATTCTATTTTCTGAGAGGGAGGGAGGGAGGGAGTTCCACTGATTGAAGATCGGCAACTAAACCTTTTTACCCCTTCGAATAGAAAAACCTAAAATTTAGTGGAGAGGTGGTTTTATATACACAGGAAAGGGTACTAACTTAAACTAGTTGGGGATGAAACGATTATTGCTATTTGGACTATCCATACAAGCATCTCTCGGACATTTCGTTGAACATGTAAAATACAAGTGAAAATGGGAGCTTATGGACATTCAAAAAGGCACAAGTAATCACAATTATTATGGTTCTAGGGAAGCTATCTCATCCTTAAATCTGTTTCAATCTACAAATTGAAGGAAGTTTTGAAAACTGGTGCGGCTTTCACACATATATTTACCAAATTTCGCAAGGAAAACTGGTGCGGCTTTCGGAATGCTCCAGCAGATTCCAAGATTGGATGTTATGTTCAAAACCACACTTGCGTTTCGATTCTACTCGCCTTCTATCTGAATGAAGGGGTCAGGGTAACAAAGTAGAAGAGAAAAAACTGAAATACGCAGGGAGACGGAGAGAAAAGAAGTAGCCGCTTACCTGTTAGGGTTTACAGAGATGGAGATGATTGAGGAAGGGAACTGCGCTTTGGTTTGCTTAGGTTTTGCAGAGAAGATATGACATTGAAGGAGAGGAAGAAATAATCGATATATATAGGGAGGGAGAATATACATCGTGGAGAGAGAATGGAGGAGAAGTTTTTGGACGACTGGTTCTCAAGGTAACCAGTATTATCACTTCAAATTTTGGAGGGTAGAGATTAAATAATTGCCATCTAAGGGTTAAAAAAGGGGTGCATATGATACGTCCCAAAAAACAGGTGTGTACCGTAACCGGACCCTAAAATCTTTCATAGTGTGATACTGGTGAATAAAGCGCGTTCAAATAAAAATCTTTCACTGTACGATGGTTGTGAAGAAATTGCGCCCGTGTGATGTTTAGATTTTAAACTCTTGACACTCGACAGATTTTCACCTTCTTGTCCTCAAAGAGAAGTAACAAGGAGCACAAGGAGAAGAATGTGATACAAAACCTAGGAATCCACTATTATCACCACTGAGAACTTTCTATTATTTTCTTTCAACAACGTACAAATTTTACAGAAGCCAGTCATTTTGGCCAATGAAAAGCCAGTCATTTTGGCCAATGGGAAAAATGACCTATAATGGGTTCAAAGAGAACAAGAAGTCACATTAAAGTCCCTAGTCCTTGAAATCATTTGTCATTCTCCGGCGACCAAGACCATGACTCAAAGATCGAGTAAGCCCCGTTACAGTATTCCGAAGAGGGCTTGCTCCGATTTCGCAATTTATTACAGTGTCAAGTCCATCATCACTCTCTATGGTCTCGAAGTGAGGAACAACTCCAACCTCTGAGTAACTTTTACTCGATCGACTTGCTTCGGACATGGAATTAGTTAACAAAGGACGTTGGTTTTTGAGAAACAAGCACACGACAGCACAATCGTCGACCTGGAATTTGGATACTTATGCCTCCAGGCTTTTACAGCACGATCTACCAAGAGTCTAGCTGCTGTGGATCTTTTCCTTGCTGAAGCGACAATCTCTGCGACTTCATCGTTTGATAGAACATCCCATATCTACAAACAAAAAAGCCAAATGCTTTATCTTGAGAAGTTGATATTATAGAGCTGAGAGCCCAAATAATTTTGCTTCATCTTGAGAGGCCAAATAATTTCATGTCCAGATTAATCACAATGTCAGCCCCGTAGTTCTTTGGGCTACATGCCTACATTCCTTGTGAGTACTCACAGGAGTTGCATGCGCGAAGGTATTCCAAGGCCAAACTTATAGCATACATATTCTTTTTTGATAACCAGATGTCCATGCCAGCTTGCTGGCAATGGGAGTCGAACCTAAGACCTTAGGTGGGGGCAAACTCTTAAGTCCCAAAACAAAACCACTTTGTCAACCCCTTGGGGTTACAACATACATATTCTACGTTCATAAATCTATGGGTACTGAAGGGGAAGGTACCAAAAAATGTACAACGTCACGTAGGACCCACTTTTGGATCCCACACAAATAATCCGAACCGTTCAATAATTTTAAAATAAAATTTTCGAAGGTCCCTGCAAAAATTCAGCTCAATTGGATATATGTAGCAAAGAACTGCTCCTACCATCTTTTAGAGTAAGTCAAGAAAATTATCCCAGTAGACCAACTACGTCTGTGTCTTTTTGTTTTGTTAACCAAAACCATATTTACACCTAAAAGAACGGTATAATATGATTGAATAACGCTTCACGCTTGGTTTATTATTCTTACCCCATCAGTTGCTAAGACCACAAACTCATCACTGTCTGTGAGCCTCCTGTAAGAAACTTCAGGTATTGAGATCAGGCCAAAATCTTTCAAGCAAAATTCTCCGAAAGCCCTTGCCATTGCTAGACCAGGGCAATTCTGCTCAGGCATCCACATTCGGAACACTTCTGGTTCTTCATCCATTGCAAATACTCTGCCCTCACAGTTCTTAATTCTTTCCGCTTCCTCTGGAAATATAGTTATGTAAAGAAATCAGAACTAATTTCATTAACAACAAAAGATCACGAAAGACCATAAGGTATACGTTGTTGGTAGAATGCCAACGTCCATGGGGAGGGGGAAAAATCCACTTCAAGGATAAGCATTCTTTTTTGTCACAAAGTAATGCTCCCCTCTCTAAAACACAACAAAAATCACCAGAACTTAGGGACGGGTTCTGCAAGAACCCTTATAGTAGTTGCGATAGCATAGTAAATAGATAAACAGCTCAAAACATTCATGATGATAGGTTTTCGGCTTTTAAATTTTATGATAAGAGATTGAAACTTACTTGGAAGATTTGGTTTTAAGTCGATGGTAAGTTGGACAGAAACAAGTTGATCATCGTCCCCTCTACTATAAAGAACTGCGCGTGAATCCCCCAAGTTTGCAATCACCATATGATCTCCCTGAAAATTCAATGAACAAAGATCACCTTCTAATTAACTATGTACTATTTTAACATATAAATAGGCTCCTGATCCAAATTTCCGCATCAAACCATACCTGTTTGAGTACAGCCACTGCTGTTGAACCGCTGAAGTATGTATCAATACTAACATTTGAACAAAGATTTTCGTCCATCTCTTCAAATGCCTTGATTAAACTTGACTTCCATGAACCAAAGAATGGGGGGTTATGAACATCTTCACGGTCAACATTCTCACTGTGTTCTGTGTCTTTTGGATAATTGTTGTAGTGGAATCCATTAGTTTGTGACTTTTTGAAGGAGGAGCACAGTTTTAATGGTAAAGAATCACGTACTTGCTGTGACACTTTGTGACCCGATGGCCCGTGTCCATCGAACACAGCACAGAGGTACATGTCCTTTTCACCATTGAAGTTCTGAAGATAGCAATTTGAAACTCAGCCTTATATTTACACATCCACCACAAGTGATCACTAGTTTTATTTAGTTAATCCAAATGGGTTTGCTTCATTGTTAACACATTAGCCAAACACTTAAAAACACCAAAAACTCATCATCAATAAGGAATGCAGACCCAAAACAGTTTTTGCAATCATATTCACTTTTATTTCGTTATCCTTGCATAAAAGATACGGTAGGAGGTGGAGCGTGAGACAACTCTCCTTGTGAGTGACCAATTGAGTTGTACTTGCAGGCGAGCCAGAGAAGGGTCTATACCAGCCCCACAGACGGCTAAGGCGCAACCAGTCCCTCAATGTGGGCTTGATTCACAGGCTGACCTTAGTCCCACCAGCGGTATAGAAGTAAGGAGACGGTAGCTTCGGATTAATGGGCAAGAGTTTCCCCAAACATCGCCAAAACCCATGTTCTCCTCGTCACTAAACCACACGGAAGTAAGCTCCTCAAAACTAGATTCCAACAATTTTGTTTGCAATTGTATCACCATAAATAACATCACCACATAAAGATGATATCCAGAAACAAAAAAGTTCAATTAGCTGATCATGTATAAACAGATTAAAACAATGTCGCAGCACAATTGGAAGAGATGGACAGTATATAACCAAATTGAGTCATGCTACAATGTACACCCTTCCATATGAGATTTTAATTGTGGCTCAAATATGAGATTTTGTGGCACCAAATATGAGATAATATGAGTTTTTGTGGCTAGATATATGAAATGGCATATGGTATGCACCCCACACGGATGGACGGCCGAGATTGCGCCACATATGATGTGTGGGGATTTGTGCCACCTTTGACCATTGACTATATGAGATAGTGTGTATATTGATATGAGATTTTATGGACTCCAATATTTATTATTGTGATGACCGATATTAGATTTTGTGGCTCTAAATATGAGATTTTGTGTTCCAATATGAGATTTTGTGGCTCTAAATATGAGATTTTGTGGCTCCAAATATGCGGTCCGCACAACTCCGCACGGTCCGCACCAAGTCTGCATGGATCCAATATGAGATTGTGTGGCTCCAAATATGAGATTTTGTGGAAATATATGAGATTTTGTGACTATTCATATGAGTGTGCACATCATATGCATTTCGTATCTCTAGCCACAAAATTTCATATTTAGAGTCACAAAATCTCATATTTTGAGTCACAAAATCTCATATTGAGTAATTTTTAGAGGGTATACATTGTAGCATGACCCAACGAAATTTAAACAATGTCAGCACATTTGCATTATTCATTCATATCAATTTGACCACAAAATTTCATAACACGAGCCACGAAAATTCATTAAAGGAGCCACAAAAGTTCGTAAACATAAATTACCACAAACTTCATATCTCGGACCAAAAAAATTTCATAATAGGAGGCACAAAAATTCGTAAAAGATGTGTGTACTGGAGATTTTCCCTTTCATTCAACCATTCACAAACACTTAGGAGTACAAATAGAAAATTGCGCTCAAATTCAATAAGCTTGGCCCTAACACATGCACATTGATATAAAGATATACACAATGTTCATATATACCAAAATTGCTTTTGCATTTAAAGAGAGATTTTATTTTATTTATTTTACCTCCAAAACAGTCATGGCATCTTGATTAATCCCTTTTCTTCCTTGTTGAGTGAACATTGATATAAACCTGGATGATCCTTCCACCCTTGCATTTGCCCCTGCACAATCTGAATTGGGTATATCTATACGATCATCTTCCTTTTTAAGCCTGGTTTTTTTCTCATTATGCCTCTCCTCCACCATAGACCCTTCAATCCTCTCTCCGGTACTACAACATGAACCCATTTTCCAAGAAAACCAGAGCCAGCCCAACAAATTTGGGTGAAATTGGTTGAATTCAGTGGGAAAAAAAATGGATTTTCTTTGGGACCCAGATGGGGTATGTGGGATGGTAGGGAGAAATGGGTTGAATTCAATGGCAATGCTGTTTTGATGAGTGGAATTGGTAACAAACAAAACCGACAGGTAAACAAGGATGAAAAGGGGCAAATTCTGATGGTTTTATATTTCAAACATGCATCCAGTTGAATTAAATACATGCTTGGCATTTTGGAGAAAAACCAAACGCCGTGCTTATCTCAATGCCATGTAAACTCAAACAACCTATTTTGGTTTTGGCCTTTTGGGTAACTATGTTATATTTTATCCAATTTACACTTGTATATCCTAATTTAAAATAGAAATCAATGGATCGTAATTTTTTTTCATTTTTTTGCTCATGTTAATATATTAGTAGAGTTAGATTACTACGTCATCACTTCATCAATTTGAACCTAAAAACTCACACATTGACACCGAAGTGTCCACTCACGACCACTTGAGTCAATAGATCATAATTATTTTGATATCTTCCACGTAAAATAATTGGTTTGAAAATAGTAAAATAAAAGAAAATGATATCTTTGGACTTCTTGATTATTTTATATAATTATGAGAATATTTTTTAGAACAATTTATATGATGGAGTAAAATCTTAATAATGCACACTATGCAAAATCAGTCGAGGTGCGCATCAGGTAGCTCCGACACTTAAATTATCAAAAATAAATAAATAAAAGGTAATAAGATTATATAAGGTCAACCGAATTCCTACATGAACCGGGCCACTTAGCGCAATGATTGTATAGCTGCCTTAGGTATAGTGAATTGAAGTGAGATTATGGTAGTAGTTAATAAATCGTACTACAGCACGTGAAAACGATGCCATTTTGGATAACTTGAAGAAAACGATGGGATTTTGGATAACGCGGAAAAATTTTAATGCAGCAAAAAATTGGGCCTCTCTATTTCCCTTAGATTCAGCAGGCTCTGCCAACCCACGAGAGTCGATAATGATTCAGATTTGCAGATGAATTATTATCGGTAATAATTAACTTTGGCAGGTAAAAATTTATTTATGAATTGAACCGTTGATCGCGGAAAAAATACAATTGAGATCAAAAGTTTTCCGACACCCACCTATCCAAAAGGATTGAAAAACTTCTCATCATAAAGACAAATGGGAAGGATATCTTGATGAGTCACCTTCATGCCATGACACATGATAAATGCGCAAAAGTATTCCAGGGACACGGTTGTCGTGTCGTATATATACATTTAAAAATCCATTTAATGGATCGTATGCAATTCACATATAAAATTACATGGATCATTATATGATTAAATTGAATTCATTCTGCTTTAATCGCCACGTAATCCATTAACAAGTGTCGATTCAACTCACTTTTTTGTCCCTAAGAGTTAAACCAACACAATTAAAGTGCAATTACACAACTGTTGGACTAATGTCCCAGTGAACTTGAAATTTGGACCACTAGCATTCCTATTTTTGCATGTGGTACACCATTTTTAGAGGTATTTTTTCAAAAATTCTTTGGACTACAGTTTCTCTTTATGCAATCTACGGCCTTTATCGGGATCCGAGTGCACTTTAATTTATTCACCCACTTAAGAAAACGGGTCAACATTACCCACTCTATAGCTTTTTCTCCTATTTATTAATGTTTTCATTGGCTTGTTTGGTTGTCTGGCTTCTTGTGGTTGATTACCTGGATTGTCCTGTAGCGCTTGGTTTTTTGGTATAAAATAGAATTTATCCAAAGAAAAAAAAAAGGGTATTTCTCCATTAAAGATGCATATTTGAGCATGCCCTGTGAAGAGAGAGGGAGAGGGAGAGGGAGTTTGTATAGAGTTGGCTACCAGTTGACTATACTGAAATGTGCCTGGAATTTGCTGGATTAGTAGTGGCCCATCAATGGTGGTATTAGACTATTGGCCCCAGGATTGAAAAGCCAGCCTTTGACAGAACGAATGTGCAAGTCATGGTAGACAAGTCCGAAGGTGTCCCATCAGAACAACTTTGTATGCATATATACAAAAAAAATTATTGGTAGGTAACAAGTTACAACTACCCGGGCCAGACACCCTGAGGATGGTTCAGTTGGGTTCTAATGTTGTATCATGGTATTAAGTGGTTTGATACAGCTCTTTGCAATTTTTTATGTGCGATTTGCGCAATGTGAGACTTACTTTGAGTCTTTGAGCCCCCTAGTTAGCCGCTTGATCATCTAACTCGTTCAATGTACTAATTTATCGAGCAAATCTTGAATTCTTTCGGATAAAATTAAACATGACTAGTCTCTTTTTTTGAACGGCAACACGACTGGTCTCTTGCTCGAATAAAATTTATCATGAACTTATCAAGTTTGGGGGGGGGGAACAGCTGCCAGGGAAATTTTCTGAAAACAAGAAGCAATCGTGTGCTACCCCGCCTTTTTTTTTTTACTAAGATGCACTTTGAGGATCTACAAGAGGTCGACTTCATCTATAAACACTCCTCATATATAAATCGCTCTATATATATGGGACTTTCTATGGATCCTTTTTCGAGCAAATTTTAATAATCAGAATCGTTTACATTTTAGTACTTCTTCAAGATTATTAGTTATGCAGAAAAATCATGTTCATTAAATTTCTATTAATATATTTTTCAACAAGTTGAAAAAATAAAAATAAAAACCCTACATCAAAACCTACAATTTCATCTCCATTTGTGAAAAAATTTCGATTGATATCTTTCAATTTTTTATACTTACCAAGTCAAAATTTGATACCACAATCACCTCCGTCCCCAATTGGATGTCCATTTTTTAAATCCGTGTCATTTTTCGATTCTTATATCTTTCAATTTATAATGTTTTTTGCAATTATGAACACTTTGTATTATAGAACTCGTCGAGAATTATCAAACAAGATCCATATTGAATATTTTTTGAGATACATATTGAAAGATATAAGCGATTGAAAATGGCACGAGTTTCAAAAATGGACATCCAATTTGGGACAGAGAGAGTATCTTTTATAATCTTTCAAGTCAATAATCCACCTTAATAATTAAAAATCACACTCGCATTGTGTGATTCAAAACAGGTCTCAATGGATAAAATTGCTAATCCATATAATCTTTTTTGGACATGGTTGTCGAGAGATAAGTTTTTATCAATTTTAACTTGGGAGATTTCTTACACAAAAATTATCCAGGCCTAGTATATATACGTAGGTGGCTCCAATATTTCGCATTTTTAATGGGCCTAAAGCCTAGGTTTCTTGGGCAACACATATAAGCCGGCTTTACGCTTGATCATCCAAATCATTCAATGAGCCACTTGTCGAGCAAATCTTGAATGCAAAAGTTTACGATGATTAAACATGACTAGTCTCTTGGTCCAATCAAATTTATCCCTATGAAACTGGGCAGTCCACATTTCTGTCATATCACATTTATCATGAACTTGTGCTACCCCGCCTTTTCTGACTAAGATGCACTTTGAGGATCTACAAGAGGTCAACTTCATATATAAACACTCCTCGTATATAATCGAAATTGTTCACATTTTACTACTCTTCAAGACTATTAGTTTTGCCGAAAATTCATGTTCATCAAATTTCTATTAATATGTTCTTGAACAAAATTGTTGAAAAAAATGAAAATTAATACTCTGAATCAAAACCTACAATTTCATCGGGCATTTGTGAGGTTGAAAGGATTCTATTATACCAAGTCAATTTGTTAACAAATCGTATCTTTTACTAGTTTTTTTTAGTAGTATGTACCAGTATTATCTTTCAAGTCACAAATGGAACTGGGGTGTGGGTGCCGTACACGGCAACCCCCGGACCCCGGATCTGTAAAAAATCCACCTTAATAATTAAAAATCACATCAGCGTATATTCAAACTAGGTCACATAATCTTTTTTGTTTCAATAATCAAGTGTTTGAGTCAAATTACAGGCACTTAAAAAAAAAAAAAAACACAGCTTATTTATATACCGGCCGTCAGCTTAGTTGTCAAGAAGATGACAATGGGAAATATGATTTTTCTTTAAGAAAACAATGCTTGTTTCTTGCCTCGTTGCAGAATAATTTGAATTGTCCTTCCCTTTGTTCTTCGTTCAAATCACAGCATTCCCTTTTATTCACCAAAAAAATGGCAAGTACTGACCATCCGCCGAAGATTGGCTCGCCGGCACCAACAGCACCGCCTGCCAGAGACGTGGAGAACCAGACGCCGGAGTCGGGGTTTGGGGTCCTGAGACAATGGAGGAGATGGGATTTGCTCAAGAGAGGGTCCTTGTGTTTACGAGGTTTTGGTTTACTATTATCATTTCTTGCTTTTATTATCATGGCCACCAACAACTACGGAGGTTGGGAAAATTTCGACCAATATGAAGAATACAGGTCTCACCCTATCCACTCTCTTTCATAACTCCAAACTCTCCCTCACTCTCTCTCTGTGATCTCGATCATGAAATGAAAGAATATATGTGTGTAAATATTCCAAATTACTTGTCCCTGCAAACAAAAAATCAGCTTGCTCAGTCACCTTTAAATATATAAACAAATTGTAATAAATCGGTCATTCAAATTCAAAGTAACTTGAACTATCAAATTTATACAAATTGTTAATGTATTTATCGATAACTGCTCAGGCTAACCCTTTTCACATACATTGTTCTTAATAAGAAGTACGAGATTAATAATTCGAATTATTGTTTTAGAAGGTAGATCCCATCAAGGCCCGAAAAAACCTCTTATTGACTTTTTTTGGCTTTGCCGATTTTTTTGACTTTTTTTTCAACAAATCGAAAAAGTCCCTCCTTACTTAAAAAGCCCCAAAAGCCGAAAAAGTCACAATAAGAAGAGAAAAAAATAATACATGCATCTTAAAGGAAAAAAAGTTACAATAAATACATCCTTGAGTGCTTTTAGTAGTTAAGTTTTTAATTGTTTTATTGTCATAATTTGATGGGTCTGACTCGTAGTGAAGAGAAATTTAACGTTATGTGTCATTTGGCTGGTCGAAACCATTTAATTTTTCCAGATTCATTTTCTAGGAAACCCTGAAAAAATGCAATTCAATATATCAGTAACTGATTCATCTAGAAGTTAGTTTATTTTGTTTGAAAATTTTGAACTCGTAGATCAAAATGCTTACAAATATCTCAATAAGCTGAATTTTTGTCTAGTCTCTTAACAAATGAATTTGAACCAAATTAATGGTTTTGCTTATCATAGTGAAATATAGAATAAGAATACCCTAACAAGGGTGAATAAAATTGCTCTCAATTCAGTAGTGAGGTCTCCCTATGCGTTAAAAACTAAAAAGTACAAAAACTTCACTTTGCAATGTTATCTAGAGGAATCAAAATCGACAACAGGGTAGTGTTCAGAATTTACCTTTGTATTAAGGGCAGTAATAATATCAAAACTGTTTTTGTACTCTGCACATGGTACAAGCCTTTTATGTATTGGAGTTTTGACACCAACAAAATCAGTTTTGACATATATTATCATTTACCGTGTATTAATTAATTTGTTCTAAAAAGCTTATGCTCTGCACATTGTACAAGCCTTTTATGTATTGGAGTTTTGACACCAACAAAATCAGTTTTGACATATATTATCATTTACCGTGTATTAATTAATTTGTTCTAATTCTTGGCTTATTCTCAAAACTTGGCTACTACTAACTCATTGAGCTTTACAAGACAAGTCATTCTTCACAATATATCATTCAAGAAGCCAACTTAAGCCAGTTTCTAGTTATTATGTGAATAGTGCGGTCAAAAAACATAATCCCTTTCTAAAATAGTTGTCCACATTTCAAAACAAAAACTTAAAAATTATTTTTGCCAAAAAAATCCATAAACTTTTATGGAAGTTACTAGATACCAATGTTTTCTTTTAAAAATTTACGAAAAATCTTTGAATTCTTAAGTAGATCTTGCTTTGCGTGCTCGATAATTTTTGTATGGAATGGAGAGAAAATTAAAGATTTTACCATTGTCTTGTTGAATTTTCATATTTTAAGGCCATGTTAAATTGGGATAATAATTAATTAAATATGCTTTTAAGAGAAATTATGGCAAATAGATTAGGCAAGACCTTTGTGACCATGTGATCTTTTATATATGCAAAAAAACCCTATCTGTGTGTGTATATATATGTGTGGAGCTTCCAATAAACACATTAAACGGTTCGGATCGTCAAAATTTGATTGAGAAACGTGAAGTCCGCACGGGTCTGCATCGGATATGTGTGGAGCTTCTAATAAACACATTGAATAGTTCGGATCATCAAAATTCGATCGAGAAACTTGAAGTCCGCATGGGAAGGGTCCTTATTAGAAGCTCTACATATGTGTGTGTGTGTGTGCGCGCGCGCGCGCAACAAATATCCAATAAGGGCTCTCTTAAACTCTACGGCGCGAGATTTTTTGCTCGGGATCAATTTTTTTGTCAAAAACGGCTCGGATCAAGCCCTTCCGCGTTTTTGTTTTTTTGACGAATCCTCGCGTTAGACCTTAAAAACATGCTTTAAACACATCTAATAGTTCGGATCGTCAAAATTCGATCCCGAATGAAAAATCTCGTGTCGTAGCCTATATAAGGGAACCCCTACTAGCTAAAAATGCCTCCTGGGGGGGGGGGGGGGGGGACCTTCTAATAGACACATTGAACAATTCGGATCGTCAAAATTCGATCGGGAAACGTGAAGTCCTGCACGGGTTTGCATGGGATATGTGTGGAGCTTCTAATAAACACATTGAATAGTTCGGGTCGTCAAAATTCGATCGGGAAACTTGAAGTCCGCATGGGTTCGCATGGGAAGGGTCCTTATGAGAAACTCCACGTATATATATAGGAGGAGTTTCCAATAAGGGATCCTTATATAAGTTTCCATGCGGATCTAGGGCTATTTTCAACTTTTCAGACCAAATTTCAACAATCCAAACGGCTCATTGTTTTGAAAACGTGTTTTTAAGGGGTCGAAGCGAGGAATCTCCAAAAAACAATACCCAGAAGGGCTTGATTCAAGCAGTTTTTGATAAAAACTGTATATGTATAGTTTTTATCGAAAACTGTTCGGATCAAGCCCTTCTAAGTTTTTTTTTATATATAAATTTTACGCGAGGGCCCTTAAAAACACGTTTTAAAAATATTGAGTTGTTGGAATCGTCGAAATGTGGTCCAGAAAGTCGAAAATAACCCTAGGTTTGCATGGAAACTTATATAAGGGTCTCTTATGTGAAGGGGACTCTATATATATATTTTGTTGACACAACCTTTGACATACCAAATGTAAAACTTCTATTTTGGAGTCACACTCAAATGACCGAACTGTTCAATTAGTTTACAACATGTTTTTAAGAGTTCCCGTAAAAAATCAATTCATTCGGATATAAGTAAGGGCTTGATCAATATTTGTCCTTAAATTTGACAAGATAAAAACTGAATGAATCAATCATGTCAATCAAGTTCTTACCGATGACATCTGAATGAGTTGATTTTTCACAAGTAATTTTTAAAATATGTTTTAAACAAATTAACGACTCCGATTATTATCGTGGGACTCCGATTATTTTTTGTCACTCGAACCAGCCGTATGTGTGTGTATATCCGGAATATATACATATATGATGACATATAATACGTTATTATCAATATATGTATAAATGTATTATCGATTTTTCTATTCAAGAACAGTTCAGATGTGTAAATAATGGGCGGTGTTGGTTTTTTTATTTTTCAAAAAAAACATTGAATTGTTAAAAGGCAAACAGTAGTATCTGATAAAACAAAGGTCACATGTGATTGCCGATTTGCCGTCCATATGTAATTGGGAATTAATACGGATTGAAATTTGTGGGGTTTTGATTATTCACAGGTATTTTTTGGCAATAGCGATTTTGTCTACCCTGTACACAGGGGCACAAGTTCTGCGGCAACTTCATGAGCTGTTTACTGGAAAACAATTACTTTCACCACGGAGTTTGGCGTTGGTTGACTTCTTGGGTGATCAGGTTCGCCTTACATTTGATTCAATTTTACAAGCACCGTGTTTTTTTATCATAGGCATGAATTTCGGAAAACAATTCATGGCTTTGTAGAGAATTTTTTTCTCTCTTTGGTAAATGCAGGTAATCACGTTTACTGTATTCTTCCTGGAAAAGGCTACAATACACACCCCTTATTTGGGTGTGTATTATACGCACCCCTATAAAAGTTACGAATTTTTTTGTAAAAGTTACGAATTTTTTTGTAAATGTTACGATTTTTTTTATAAAAGTTACGAGACACACCAAAATGTTATGAATCATAAAAAATGTTACAAATCATATTGCTGAAAAGTTACGAAAAACTAAAAAATGTTACGATTGCCGATGAGGTGGCACAATCTGGACCATGCAATAGGTGCATATGGTACACCCAAATAAGGGGTGTGTATTGTAGCCATTTTCATTCTTCTATCAATGTAAGGAGTGTAATTTTGTTCACCCTCCTTAAAAGAGGGCTTCTTCATCGACGACTTGGGGTTCCCGTAGTGATCTCAATTGTGGGCCCTTAGAAATCTTTATTTGGGATCAGAATCGTTCATTTTTTCTCAGGACTGTTGCACATTATGGATACCAAAAATTATAATAATCGGAGATTGGTAGACACAATTGAGACAAATTTGCCTTACAGTGTAATCTGCAAATGATATTGGTCATCCATATAAATGATATCCGAACATATGGCTATCAATATTCAATTAATTTGATTTTTTACATGATTGATCTACTCAACATTCCCGACAAATTGTACGGTTCCGATCCCAAATACAGATTGTAGAGATCCCACAATTGATGTCACTACGGGGATGTAGTGACTTGGGTCACTACGGTACCCCAAACCCGTTTGGTTGAAATTAGGGGTGCTCACGGTCCGGATCGGTCGGATTGGCATGAATCCAATCCTAATCCGCGAGTCACGGTTTTTTGAAAATACAATCCGTGTCCGATCCAAAAGTCTCACGGTTCGGTTCCAATCCGAACCGCGAGTCACGGATCGGTTCCGGATTAATCCGCGAATTTTCAACTTATTCGGAAAAAACAATAAACATAGACAGTAAGGCACTAGCAAGTAGCAAATGCACTAAATAGAAAGTTCAAAGTTGGAAATCCCAATAAAAAAACAACAAAGGCAGTAAGACAGATAGTTATATAGATATTGTCAACTATAATTATATATAATTTTATCACTTTTATAATTATAGTTATATAGATATTGTTAATTTAGCAGACTTACGGTTTGGTTGTACTGTTGTAGGAGTTATGGTGCGAATATTGTTATATAGATATTGTTAATTTAGCAGACTTACGATTTGGTTGTACTGTTGTAGGAGTTATGGTGCGAATACTATTGTAGGAGTTATGGTGCGAATATAATTATATATAATTAACAATATCTATATAACTATATATATATATATGTATGTATATTTAAAAAAATTATATATAATAAAAATCTCACGGTCCGGATCGGTTAATCCACGGTTTCAAAATCAAAATCCGTGTCCGATCCAAAAGTCACGGTTTTTTATTTTTTGAATCCGTGTCCGGACCATTAATCCACGGTTAAAATCCAAAAGGTACGGATCGGTTCGGTCCGGACCGGATTCACGGTTCACCGGTTTTTTTGAGCAGCCCTAGTTGAAATGATGTAAGTTCCACCCTTGCAATATACTTTTTGGTAAGGATAACGTTACTTTTTGGTGGGATGACATCACATTTTGGTGAGACCTACACCATTAATTTCTACCAATAAGGGGGAAGATTTTGTTCATTCTCTTTTAGGGTGTAACGTGAACAAAATTAAAAAATAGGGGCTCCGTCCAGTTTATCTCCTTAACGGATTTTTGAAAAATAAAACTTATTTAGGTCATTTATAGATATACGTTAGAATATAGTTTTTAAATAGTACTATTTTGCAAAAATATTTTCAAACATTGAATCAAGAAAATTTTAGAAAATATTATTTGAATTGCTTTTTGAAACAAAACATTTGTAAATTATATTAGAAAGTCTAATCGAGCAAATCCCAGAACTCTAATAGAATGTAGGCTGCAATTGTCCTAAAAGATAAGTAAAGTAATATTTAAGGCTATTTAAATGAAATTTGAAAATTTATGGAACTGCAGATTATGGCATACTTTTTGATATCTTCAGCATCAGCAGCGATTCCCTTGACAAATTTCAAGCGAGAGGGGAGAGACACCATATTCACGGACTCCTCTTCTGCTGCAATTAGCATGGCTTTCTTCGCATTCCTCGTGCTTGCATCTTCTGCCCTTGTCTCTGGATATAAACTATCGACTCGATCTTATGTCTAAGTAAAAAGCTACTTAATTTGTTTTGTAACAAAGTCTTTCTTTCCATTTTACTAAATTCAGCTGAGAGTGTAAGAAATATGTTTAGTCCTACTAAACAATTTTGAAGACTCAAACTTAAGTAATTAGTGAGAAAATTCAAGTATTTATTCTTCGATAGAATTACTAGGTGTGTGTACTTCTGATTGCTTATGTTGGAATAAAGTTTTGTTATTAGGATCATTTTTCTTATTCAGGTGTAAGTACTGGACCATCTAGTAGCTCCTGATTATAGAGTCAATTTGGATTTTCAAATGATCTCTTATATAGTCCATAATTTGACGTAAAATACAACTCACTACGATTTCATTTGGCGATTTAAATGGTTCTTTTGTAAACGACGATGTGTTTATCGCCCCACGCTAAAACTATTGAATCAGGCATAAGCAAAGACTTGGTCAAACCATATTTATTTTGAAGAGAAATGAGTGATTAAAGTTCTGATCATATATTTCTCTAGGGTCCGTTTTTGGGAAGGACATAGTGAATGGGTCTTTACTTCAATAAGGACATCAACTTTTTCCTTAATGCCAAAAGGACAAATCACTACACATTCCAAAAATGCCCCCACTAGCCAATGAAAGGGCCTAAACCTCCAAACCTAATGAAAGTGCCTAAACCTAAACCCCAGGGTACCCTATGAAAGTGCCTAAAACCCTAGGGTACCCAATGAAAGTGCCTAAAACCCTAGGGTACCCTATGAAAGTGTCTAAACTGCTAAAACCCTATAATTGGAAAGTGCACCCTAAACCTAAACCCTAGGGTACCCTATGAAAGTGCCTAAAATACTAGGGTATCCTATGAAAGTGCCTAAACCAAGGTTCTGAATACCGTATCGGCTCAAGTACCGGTTTTCTTATTGGTACGGTACGGTACCGGTACCGGTCAATACCGGATACCGTATCGAATTTATCGCAACACTATATATATATAATTTTTTAATTTGATGAAAAACCTTAATTTGTCGGTTTCCAAGCAATCCATAGACATGATGGGAGTAAAACTTTTCATTTTCTTCATTATCACAGCTGTAAATATAACGATTAAAAAAAGAAAAAGAAAAAGATAGTGAACAAGAAATAAACACGTAGCTGAAGAGCCAGTGAAAGTACTGATTCAAGTTTTGTAGTCCACCGAGTACTCTCTTTCTCTTCTGGGTTTAAAGACTTCGTTCTACAGTTCTCTCTTTTTTTTCTTGGGTTAATAAATCCTTGCTCTCTCTCCTCTCACTTCGGTTCTTCTTCCCCAAATCACCTGGGTTGCGGGGCACCACCAAATCAGCCATGGATCTCATTATTTTTTCACCGAAATAAGGTATGTTTCAATTTCTTAACAATATTGTTAAACATAGAAACATGAAAGGGTTTTGTCGCACTGCTGCACCTTTGTCGCCCGGTATCTGAAATTCCGGCCGATATGCCCGATTTTTTCCGGTATGGCCGGTACCCAGCCGGTATGGCCCGGTATTTGACACGGTACGGTATTGGGGATCTTTGGTACCATTTTCCTATAAAACCGGTACGTACCGGCCGGTACGGCACGGCATTGATAACCTTGGCCTAAACAGCTAAAACCCTATAATGAAAAGTGCACCCTAAGTCCCTAAACCCAAAATGCCTAAACCCACTATACCCTACCCCAAAGAACCTAAACCCTCTAAAATTGAACCCCAAAATTGAACCCACCCCCAAAATTGAAGAGAGAGAAATTAATTTTCTCACCCATTAAACTTGTCTCATGCGTGAGAGAGAGAGAGAGAGAGAGAGAGAGAGAGAGAAGTTACTTTCTACCCGTCGGTTTCAAGGCACAGCTGTCGCTTTCAAGGCACTGTCGGGGACAGAACATCTGCACCCATCGCTTTCAACGCAATGTTCACGGTCGCTTTCAAGGTTGCTTTCTTTTTGTGAGTGACAGACATGGTGCGCGCGAGTGATGTCTTCATTAAGGGTATTTTTGTCTAGTTTTGTCCTTGGGCCCTCAAAAATTTTCTCTCAATGTATTGGAGGCATTAAAATAAATTAAGCTGGACTAAACACCATTTAAAGCCTCAAACTTGGCCTTTACATCAATTTTCTGATTTCTCTATGACAAATGCTTTGTTCATACAGCTACATATGTTCGAGGTTAATAAAATCTATTAGGGGTGAAATCGGTTCGGCTTCGGTCGGTTCGGGGTGATTCTATCCCAGACCGATTCAGTTCGGTGTATGACTTATGAAGACCGATCCCAACCGAATTTATGAAGGGACCGATTTCGGTTCGGGGTGGCTCGGTTCGGTTTGGAATTTCGGGGATTTCGGTCTGGCAGAAATGGGCCTATTAAAAAATTTCTTTTTGGGCTTAAAACCTTCTAAAAGCCTAACTGAGTGAGAAATTTGTAGATGGGCTTAAAAAATTTACTTCTGGGCCTAAAAAATTTGTTAGAAGATTTTACATTTTTGACTTGACACAAGTCCAAAAAACTTCTGATCACATCCAATCATACATGCCAAAACAGGAATGTAAAGATAACAAAAACATGAAAATGGGACAGGCCTACCGCCTCAAATGGGCCAAGAAAACATTAGAAAACTGATCACCTAATTCACCACGAGAAGTCAGAGATCTGACCAATTCAATTTTTGATCTCATACATGCCTACTGCCTCTAATGGGATAGGCCTACTGCCCTAATTCAAAAAACATGCAAACAGGATACGCCTACCGCCTCAAATGGGCCAAAGTTCACCTTACAAATCCCTTACAAGCCAACATAATTTCCAGCATCACAAGACACGAATCAATACACAACAGTTTCCATTGTTTGTTGAACATACAAAAAATTAAGAACACAAAAGACGACCAACAAAAACCAGAAATTCCAGCTCCACCGTGATAATTTTCACCACCAAACAACACCATATCCAGCCAGGCATGTCCTCAATAGCAAAAATCAATGTCAGTTTCAATGCCCTCAGTAGCATGGCATGTCAGATAAGCCTATAAAAGGAGGCACACTCCAAATGAGAAGTTTCAAGTAACAATCAAAACCCATGAAAGCAATTTGGCGAAACCGATCAACTAATAACTTAAGATAGGAATCTAAACTATACTAGTACAGGCTACATCTAGCACATGATGAAACTTAGGCAGCATCATACTTAGTTTCCTCATATTGTTAGTGTTACATGTCAAGAAAACTAACTATGGATGCTCGTTTCGCGTGGGCGGGATGGTCCACGCGTTTTTTGTTGTGTTTGTGAAAAAGGGCGATTCAGGAAAAAGGAAAAATTTAGAGTCGCCACCCGGGGTTTAATTTCTGGAAAATGTTAAGTACACGAGAAACCGTTTAGAAAAATAATGACTCTTCTGCCGCTGAAAAAGGGTTTGATCTGCAGAAAATAGAGATTTGGGTTTGGGAGCCAGGTTACCCGCGGGGAAGGTTTTGTTTCAAAAATGCACCACGTGTGCCCGAAATTTTCCGGTCTCTACTAAATCTTTGTGGGATTTTTCTGAAAATATTTTATCGAAAACTTTGTAACACATAAACAGTATATCATGAAATAATAAACTTTAAAGGAAATCAATAATGACAATAAGTTAAACAGCACGTAATCAAGTATATAAATGCGAGGAAATTAACTAGAAAGGGGAGCTAAATGTAAAAACAGAAAGTGGAGGGGATAAATTGCGATTAGACCCACTGGTTTTTGTCAAAAACAGAGCATCGGATTTCAGAAAACAGAGCGTTCAAAATATTTTTCCAGTGATGCCCTACGGTGTCCAAAATCACACCGCACGGTGCATCAAGGATGTCGTACAGCGCCTCTGTGCAGTGTATTTTCAAAAATTCTCACTTTTATCCGATTGAAACCAACTTTGTTTTTGGTGTAAAAACCACACTGTTTGTTGATCGAAACAGGTTTAAGAAATGGTTTTGGTGGATGAATGTACCTCATTTTAGGAATGGTATTTCGTGATAATGAAAGCCATCACGCGGTACCAACCCGAGAGGCTCGAATTTTGTTGAAATATCTCCGTTTGGACTCGAGGAAGAACTACAGAGCTCTCCTCGAACCCGGCGAAAATTCCCCTCAGCTGATTGTTACGATTTGAACGCAGATTGTTATGCCTCGAAACGGAACTGGACGGACCAGATTAGTTGGTGACGGAAGCGGGCATTGAACTTTCGGATCCTTACGAAACTGGGCTTTGAAAGGTGGGTATGAGTATAACAACGGTTTTTTTCAAGAGAGTGGGGTTATCACTGGGATTCTTCCAAATGGTTTGTACGGAATGAACTTGGGTTCCTTTCTTGCACGATTCGTTCCCGCTCGTTCTCTGATCGAATTCCCTCTCTTGAAACCGGTGGACGACGTCGGTTTTTATAGACGAAGGTGAGCTATCATCATTGCCGAATATCATCATTCGTTTCTGAGCTGTTCGAGCTTCCAGGGAATCCTATTGATGGGACAAGGGTGCCGTACGGAGTCAAATGTATGCCGTACAGTGCACATGGTAACACCGCACGGTGCAAATGGAGTTTCAAGCCGTACGGTTCTGGGTTTTGGGTCCTATGGTTCAGGTGAGTTTGGGTTTTTGGTTCATTCGATCCATCCGACTCAAGTATCCGTTCCAAGGTACATTTCAGGCGTTCTACATTTTCATCATTGGGGATGCACAAGTTATCAAAAATTGGGGTGTCTACAGTTGCCCCTTTGTGGCACGGCTTGGTCACCATCATGTTGGTGCAAGTCGTACTAGAAGATTCGGACATCCCAATTTGAACGACCGTGCGGAAAACAAACAAAACAATAAATTTGGTCGAGCTCGGAGCTTCCTACGTACCTCGTTTGTGAGGATCAAACCAATCGTAGTTCGTCGAGGCTGTCATGAAAAAGTTGGCACCTCATTTTTTAACGAGGGAAAAGTGAATGGTGTTTGCAAAAAAGTGAAAGAAGTACTTTGAAGGCCCAAAGCAGCCGTTAAAATAATTTTGGGGGCTCTGGAAGCCGTGGAAAATAACTGGGAGGCTCTGGGAGCCGTAAATAACTTGGGAGGCTCCGGAAGCCATGGAAAAGTATTTGGGAGGCTCTGGAGGCCGTGAAAAGAGTTCGAAAAATAAATGCCATAGAGGACTTTAGAAAATTTGTGAAAAGTAATTGTTGTAGAGGACTTACAAATTTCGGAAAAAGTAATTGCCGTAGAGGGCTTTAAATTTGAAATAGTAATTGCCATGGAGGACCTTAGAAAATTTGTGAAGAGTAATTGCCGTAGAGGACTTAAAAATTTCGGAAAAAGTAATTGCCGTAGAGGACTTTAAATTTGAAATAGTAATTGCCATGGAGGTTTTTAGAAAATTTTGCAAAAAATGATTGCCATAGAGGACTTAGAAAAATTTTGAAAGAAATAAATGCCGTGGAGGACTTAAATAAATTTAAAAAAACAAATGCCGTGGTGGACTTTTTAGAAACTTGTGGAAAAATAAATGTCGTAGAGGACTTAGAAATTTTTTTAAAAATGATTGCTGTAGAAGACTTAAAATTTGGAAAAGTAACTGCCGTAGCCGTCTTCCGTGTGGTGGAGGTTTTATGACAGAGAGAGAGAGAGAGAGAGAGAGAGAAGAGAAGAGAAGAAGAAGAACAGTGATTTTATTTTTATTTTTACTCCCGAGATGAAAAATTACGGTAAAAGGAGTAGGAAGAGTTAGGGTTTTGGTTTTGTGTGGGAGGGTGGGCAAAAAGTCATTTTTACCCCTAAAAAAAAGCCCCAAATTGAATTTTCCGTCAACTTTGCAAACGGAAGTTCTCAATTGGACCAAAATCAACCAAAATTGAAACTACAGGGTTCGTTGGAGTGCAATTGAAACTCGAGGGACTAAATCGAGACTAGGGTGAAACTACAGGGACCATTTGGATAATTTTCCCCAAAAAAAAACGAAACAAATTAACTTCAAACGTGAGAAGAAAAGGGATTCTAAATGCAACTTATATAAGTAATTACTACGACTTAAAGAATTTTAAAGCCAAGGGGGACCTTTTTACGGATGAGTTTTTCGAGATGTTTAAATCAGTTCACAAGCAGCAAAAGTTGATGTTACAGAAACTGGAGACTAAAAAGAGTAAGCTTGATAAGAAATTGAAGTCGCTGAGGTCATGGAGGAAAATGGCAAACGTGATATTTTCAGTTACCTCTCTCTGTGATGATCCCAGCATTCGACTTTTGCTCCCCAGGTTTCATGAGAAAGAAAACCCAGTCAGGTAAACAACTTAAAACCTTAAAATCAATGACAATTTAGGTAAAACTGAAAACAAAAAACCCGTTTCCAAGAAAAGCCCATTGTTAGAGGCGAAGAAGGGGGATCGAAGGGTACGATGATGGTGAGTGCTTACCAGCAAGAGAAGCTCGCCTTAAGAGGGTTTTGTCCATCTGGATTCCATTGTTGGCCGCCTTGAGAGGGTTTTGCAAGTGAGAGGGGTTGGTGAAGTACAGAAGAAGAGAGAGAGGCGTGAAGTTCAGATCGTGGGAATTTTTTAGGGCTTTCAAAATTAATTTCAACCGGCTCAATGGGTAAGAGGAGAGAGAGGAGTGTGGTTAATGGCTGGTTGAGATTAATATAGGAGATCCAATGGCCCAGAAAAATTGGGGGCACCGGTGCCCCAATACCACTTTGGGGCACCACAGCCAAAGGGAGAGGGTGGACGGAACTTTTCTCCACGGTCCCTAGTGAAATTACGTTATTACCCTTTTATTTTTCTGCTTTGTAAGGGTCTTTGGTAAATTACAATGAAAAAAGCATGTGAGCACATGTAATTTTTGTTAGTAATCGACATTTAATCAACGGGTATCTGTAATCTTAACGTGGGGAGATTAATAAGTATTTAATAACGTGGAGCTCGAAATATAATCGAGATAGAGATGGGAGTGCAATTATAATTCTTTAGTGGTGTGAATTATAATTTGTGAAATAAGAATAGAATCCGGGTGGGATTAGGTTTTCTTATTTACACAAGGAGCCCAAATTTATTTCTCCTCAGGTCCCTGCTCTAGCCCTATAAATATATCGTTATGTTCTCTAGGTCTTACAACAGTCATTCAGAAAATTAGAATAGAGGTTGTGAGAGAGAGAACAAAGAGATCACATAGAAGCCCACACTTGGCTACGTGATCGAGATATAAGGGAATATGGCAGAAGATCATGAGGTACTGTCGAGCAGAGTTTGTTGCATACAGTAATCGGGTCTGTCAAGTTCAAAAATAAACAAGTCAACCAGCGTTCGTGTCTACGGATGAGAGGTAAACCCTAATTCCGCCTCGTAGAGTTTGTGTTTATTTTTGTTGTTTAATCTGTACGCATAATTACTGGGTTCTGGGATTCGTTTCCCAACAGTGGTATCAGAGCGGGCTGTAATCATGTATGGATTAAACAATCCATGTTGTCTGTAGAACATAGATTTAGAACTGTGCTAGCCGTTGTTTTGCAGAGTTCTAGTTTGTTCTAACGTCTGTTTTGCAGAATTGATTATCTCACTATTATGGTCACGCATGTTTTTGATTGTGTGATTGGATCCCACGCTTTGTAATTGTTATATGCGTGGTTACTATTACTGTTTTTTTATTACAAATTTAATTTTGTAATCTGTCATAGTAGTATGTGGGAGACATAAGTTTTTGATGTAATCTTTGTTTCTTCAGTTGTATCGTTTTAGATATATAGATCTGTTGTAAATTTACAGATTCTTTAATGGGGCATACGATACGGAGAAAACAATTTTTTTTGACAAGAAGATAAGTTTTGAAAAGAAAAAGAATGTTTGGCTCGCAGCAGATTTTTTCCAGATTTTTAGGGTCAGATTGCAAGGCTGTTTTGACCCATTAAACATCGAAATTGGAAATTCTATTCTTCACAGAAGTTGTAGATAATTGAATTTCGAATCCAACCCAATTGGAATCAGTTCAGTCGGAGTTCGGATGAGGGAGATAAGCCTAAAATACTGAAGGTTGTGCAATTTACTCGGGAAAAATTTCAGATCCGATTTTTCTTGCCTAAGTATGGTTGGATTTTGGTTTCTTTGATTGATTCAAAGTATCTAAGTCTTCAACATATGTATTGCTCAAGGATTTCAAGTTTGGAAATGATTCCTTACTGCTTAAGGATTTCAAGACTCGAAGGATTCCTTACTGCTTAAGGATTTCAAGACTGGAAGGATTCCTTATTGCTAAAGGATTGCATCTTTGACCATAATAGTTCGGATACATATTATGTATGTTTCCTTTTTATGAATATTTGTATATTCATCTTGTTTGCATGTGTGATAGTTTACCATATTTGGACAACATGGTAATATTTGGCTTTTGACCTAGATCACGGTTTTTGCAAACATGTTAATTTTGATAATCCTCACAAATTTTTTAAATTACTAAGTGGGAGAGGGAGTTTATTTTGTATAAATCCCATGGTCTCCATTACTAGTATGTAGATGATATAATTAAGTTTTGTGTGTTGGTTTTAGTACCTTCCTCCCCATCGGACGAAATTAATTATGGCATCATCAATACTTACTTCCTTAGAGGATAACTCCAAGATAATTGTTGTATGGATTGCTCCTCCATCTGGGGTAGTTCATTACGGAACAATGGATTTTGAGGTTAGGTAATGGTATACACTTAGCTATAAATAACAAGTATCCTCTCTATCTGAGTCACTGCTTTTATTTATAGGACCGAAGCAAATTAGCTATTTAATTTTATTGGGCACAGTTTAGTGTCTTGATAGTAAAATTAAAAGGTTGTGCCTATCTACACAAATGATGAAGAGTAGTGGACCTACCCATCGAGGCATACTCTTCACGGTGTGTAGGGTTGCTAATATTTTTCTTTTAATAGACTGGTTGAGGGAACCAATTTAATAGAAATACAAAAAGTTTTGCCCTTCATAATTATTTTTATGTGATTCTCAGATTCAAAAAATGGTCTCTTTCAATCCACTTGATGACATTGTCAAACAAATTTACTGCTCTTAATTATATTGACTAGAAAAGGATCTGGATATTGTGTCGACTGCTTAGGGGACCAAATGTGTGTTCTCTGAGGTGTGCTCTATCAAACCCACTGAAATTGCAACAGAACTTGAAATCTGGTATATAAGGATTGGGTTACAACTGATGAGATGGCGCGGTGTTACATTTTAGCTTCTATGTCGAATGTATTGCAACATCAGCATCAATTTTTTTTTGGAAACTGCCTATGACATGATGCATAACCTAAAATAAAGGTTTGGGGTGCGGCTAGGCAAGTTGCAATGTGGGATTTGGGGAATTAACCATTGGTGAAGGAACCCTAGTAAGGGGATTTTTGTTCTAAAGATAATAGGTCTTCTGAATGAACTAGAAATCCCAGGAGCTGAAATCAATGGGGAAACCCAGGTTGATATTGTACTCCAATTGCTTACCAAGTTTTTTCAGCAGTTCCGCCTGTATTACAATATGAACAAAATGCATTATTATTTGACGAAACTGCTGAAAGAGAGTTAAATTAGCCAAGGGTCTTTTGGTTAATAAATAGACAACTGTGAGTGTAGTTGAAGAGGTTTCTACTTCTTAGCCGAAGGCAACAAGAAGCAGGAAAAGGTTCAACAACAAGCCACGGTTCCTCAGACAGTTTATGAGCTTGGAGGTAGAGTGAAAAAGCATAACGGCAAGTGTTTTCACTATAAGCAGAAAGAACACTAGAAGAAGGTTATCCGAATTATCTCAATAAATTGAATAATCAAGGAAATTTTTTTTGTTCTCACTAATAGTTGAATCATGTTTAGCGGTGTTATCTACCAGTACCTGGTGTGTAGATACAGGTGCCACTAATCATGATTGTAATTCATTGCAAAGGTTCCAGGAAACCAGGAGACTTAGTGATGAAGAGATTTATCTACATATGGGAAGTGCTACAAAAGTAGCAGCAGTTGCAGTAGGCGTTTAATTTCAACAGATTGTCTTTATGATCATTGAATTAGGAGAAACTTAGTTTCGGTTTCTAATTTGGTTGTAAATGGATATTTAGTTTATTTTTAATAACTCTATGGTTATTAAGTTAAATAAACATTTTATCTGTTATGGTTCATTAGATGACAATCTTTACGTTATTAACGATATCGTTCCTACAATGCAACTAAATGAATTGAATAACACTAATAGATTGCCATATAAGATAAATGAGTCTTATAAGTTGAACCAAACGTATCATTGGCACTTACGCCTAGGTCATATTATTCTAAATAGAATTTCTAGACTGGTTAGAAATGGATCTTTGGGTTCATTAGAAGTGGAGGCACTTCCAGTTTGTGAATCCTGTTTGGAAGGTAAAATGACCAAGAAGCCCTTTTTCAGAAAAAAGGGACAGCCAATGAAACGTTGAAATTGGTTCACTTTGATCTGTGTGCACCTATGAACATCCGGGGTAGAGGTGGTTTTGAGTATTTCAATACTTTTATTGATGATTACTCAAGACATGGTTACATTTATTTGATACACCGTAAGTCTGAATGCTTTGAGAAATGCAAGGAGCATAGACTGGAAACGGGAAAGCGCCTGGATAAATGTATCAAGACACTGCGATCTCATCGTGGTGGCGAATACCTCTTGGAAGAATTTAGGAACTAGTGGGAGCAGAAGGGATTACATCCCAGTTGTCTGCGCTAAGTATGCCACAACATAACGGTGTAGAAGAAAGAAGGAAAGGTCTCTTATGGATATGGTGAGATCAGTGATGAGTTATTCAAATTTACTAAATTCGTTTTGGGAACATGCACTATAAACGTACATTCTTAACTTGGTACGATTTAAGCTAGTTGTGAACACCCCGCAGAAAATGTCCACGAAAAATTGTTTGCGGTTAGAAAAATGGTATGATTGATTGGATGGAGTCGCCACCCGGGTTTGAGGACCGTACCCGAGAAACCATTTGAAAATGACTCTTTTGCCCTTTTGGTAGAAAATGTTTCACCGGTCTACTTTTATTGAGATTTTTCGGGTTTGGGAGCTAGGTTACGTGAGGGGAAGTGTAGACACCCCAATTTTGACCCGAGCAACTTATCAAGCATCCCCGATGATGAAAATGCCCATTAAGAGCACGCGAAGCTTGATTGTGAACTTAGAAACCTCTTCAAAAGAAACCTAAGCCTACACCGCCTTCTAGTACATTCAAAACCCACTTTTTTGATATATAATATGTCCCGATCCGTTATGAAATGAGGGAGATGTGCCCATTTTACCACAACAACTTGTTTTCCCGACCTCCTGAGGGTAAAATGGTCATATATTTTGATGTAAAACTCATCTTGGATTCAAACCACTTAGGTTAGAAATTAGACTTAACAAGCGTTTCATCGCTTCAAACCATGCGCAAAACGGAGTTCGGTAGCACTCGGAGCGGCCCCGCAAAGTTTGAAATCCTGTGCAGTCTCCAAGTCCAGGCGCCTGGATTACCCTATTCCAGGCGCCCAGACTCAATCCAGGAGCCTGGATTCCTTATTCCAGGCGCCCGGATTCACTCCAGATACTTGATGTCCAAGGTCAAGTGAGTGGGGAGAAGCGTCTTGGAGGATTCTTTTGGGATTTTCTGCAGAAGTTTGTTAGAGAGAGTGGAGGGAATATAGGGTACCCTATTGCCCCCTAACCTTGGCCCCTAAGGGGTTCTAATGGCCCTTTTTGAACCTTATATTGCCTATATAAAGCCATTCACCTCCTTCATTTAGAGTATCAACTCCCCACCTCTCTCTTACTGTAATGCTGCTGAAACATTTCCAAAAACTCCCTTCTCAGCTCCTCTTTCATAATCACATTCATTTTCACCTCTAAACCTACTCATTTACTATCAAAACTCACCATATCTCTCACCCTACAACACTAAATCTTGGTAGAAGTACCCATAATCAGTCCTTTACACCTCCAGAAACAAAAAGTCCAGCCCATTCACCTACCAAAAATTCCTCAAAAAAATCAAACCAAAGTTCATCAATCAAGCTTGTCAAGGTAGATTTTTCTTCCAATGTGCTCAAATAGGCCCTGAGGGGGACTCAACCAGGTTCTTACTAGTCTCCTATACTAGTGGAGAACTTGGGAGAGGTTCAAAACTCATAAGAGAAGAAAACCATTTTATGCATCAGCATCAAATCCAGGCGCTTGGATCTGCTCAATGCAGGCGCCTGGATTCCCTTCCCTTTTGTCATATTTTCTGCTTCTCTTGCATTTTAATCAGTCCATGGAAGATCATTTGCATGCATTTATGTTTGGTTAATCCCATCTTATGGCTAAATCTTCACTACAATGGATACTTGGAGTGTTTTGAAGGCAAAAAACATGTTTAATAAAGGGATATATGAGAAAAGAAAGTTTGCATTAGTCCATTAATCATTCAAAGGTCTGATCATCAAGTTTCAAATGTGTTTAAGGAAGTTCTCATGTCATCTAAGTATTTTCACATTACTAGGATTCAATATAAGCATTTTTATTGCATCATTAGTATAGATTAATTTTTACTTCACTTTGCTACAAGCACAAACTGCTCAAATAGCATATTGTATGCATGAATGTAGTATATCAGACCTAGAACATGTCATGTGCATTGCATTTCATCATTGAATCATCTAAAAATCATACTTTTCCAAGCTCGATCATGTCATGTTATGAAGTTGATCTTGAGGTCCATTCTACTCATAATGTCATTAAACATCATTTATAGTGTGTGTGGATAAGCTAGGAGCATTGCACTTGTGGTTTACTGTGAAACATGGAAATTTGAGGTTGCTGTCTGGTCTGCATTCCAGGCGCCTGGATTCACTCATTCCAGGCGCCTGCATCCAATCCAGGCGCCTGGATCTACCCAATCCAGGTGCTCAGAATACCATCCAGGTGTGGCAAATGTGATATTTGTGATCAGTTTCTGGAGCCTTTTAGGGCATTTGAGTGTGATTAGCGAAGTTTCAGTGCCCTATGCATGTTGTCCATCGACTCATGACACAACCACATGTATCCACATCCATCTCATTAACCTCTCTAATGCATTTTTTTACGCTCTCGTATGAATATGTGTTTAAAGTCCATTTAAACAATGTTTTCAAAATCCCTTAAACATTTAGTAGAGACCGGTGGTCACACCGGGCGAGAGGGGTGCTTTAAATTCCTTCCCCTCTCGTAACCTAGCTCCTGGACCCGAGAAATCTCAATAAAAGCAGACTGGTGCAATATTTCCTATTCTAAGGGCAAAAGAGTCATTTTTCAATTGATTTCTCGGGTACGGTCCTCAAACCCGGGTGGCGACTTCTGTCAATCAATCAAAACCATTTTCCAAACTGCAACCGTTTTTGTGGACCTACTACGCGGGGTGTTCACAAGCTGGCGACTCCGCTGGGGACATGTGATTAATATATATTTTGGTACTATTACACTTACGTGTGATTTTATTAAAATGTATATATTAATTATTGAGAGCTAAACTTGAAAAATGTTTAAGGTATTTTGAAAATGTGGTTTTTATGGACTTTTGCATTGCACGTGCATGGTTACTAGCCTTCGCTGACGTGTTTCGGCAATCCTGCTCGGCTTGCCAGTGACGGGGAATCCCGAAATGCTCAGCACTCCCCGACCGTGATAAGTCACAATTATCGCTATTACCATCGCCTTGCGGGATCCTTGGCGGTGGGAGACAGCTTTGGCTTTGAGTCCGGGGTACCCCTTTCAAACCAAAACCGGCCTTTGCATATAGATAACCATAGAACCCCACGTTAGTTAACCCACCCATGTCTTAGGATTTTGTGCTCCATCCTGTTACGTGCTATGTGTTATTGTTTTCCTTAGCATGCATATTGCATACATGCACGCACTTGCATCTGTACATATAGTCGTCCGTGTCCCGTGCACCGTTAGTTCAATATAGTTAGGTTCCGCTACAGTTAGTAGAAGGTTGCTTTGGCCCGATGATGAGTCGTGCATTTCAAATGCACATTGTTCTTACAAGCCAATCTTTAGGACGACCGGACGTGGGAAAATTTGAACTGTCAGATTCTTAACAACAATCTAAACGGACTTAGGGGTAATTAGCCCGAGATTAGGGATAATCACCCCTAAATATCCAAATTTAGATTCTTGTCGGAAATCTATTTAAGTCAGGTTTTCCCAAATCCGTTCTTCCAATGCAAAAGACCGATCACTTAAAAAGAAAACTTGAGGATTGGGGCAACCTTCCAAAGCTGTCGAATTCAATCTAGGAGACATTAAATCCATGGAGTTTGAGATACCTCCAGTGTTTGTCATGCTCGAATGGCTCCCCGTGTCTTGGGCTAGCCTAAAGTGCATTTGTCTCCGGATTTCAACAACCTTATTGCTCTGTCTCGGATGGTCTAAAAAGGAGATTGGCTCTGATTCCACGACGCTTGGAATTTAACCTGCCTGTCATGACTTACCCGTGGTTGTTTTTTCGAACATCCGTGCAATGTCTTAAGTGAGACTGAGACCGGTAGTCTAGATCTTAGGACGACACGATGACGACGACACATGCACGACACTTTCTTCAATAAAACCAGGGGCACAATCTGAGTTTGACTTTTTTCTTTACTGTCAGTCTTGAACCATTGAGCCTGCAAAGAAGAAGGCCTTACCCGGACAAAGATTATCTCAACCTTCGTCGCCAGTGTCTGAAACAAGTATGTCGGCAAATCAGGAACAAGATCCCCCGAATGAGATAGAGCGACTGAGAAAGGAAATGCAAGATGAGAGGGTCCGGAATGACACTCGGATTGCCCAACTCATGGCAATCATGGTAAATATCCAAAGCCGCTTGCCTCCACCCCCACCTCAAGCGCCCGAAGATGGGCCCCAAAACCAAGAAATCCCTAATGACGACCGCCAAGATCAGCCACCTGAAAGCACTCAATTGGCCGAGATGCTAGCCAAGATTGCTAAGCTTGAGGAGTCAGTAACCAAGAATGAGCAACAGGCAACCACCAAGTTTGATATGGATAAGCTCTGTCTGTTTCCGGATGCTAAACTCCCTGAGAAGTTCAAGCCAGTGGACTTTGAAAAGTTTGACGGAACTGGGAATCCTAAGGGACACATTCAGGCGTATGTAAGCTCCCTCTCACTTCAAAATGTTAACGAGCCAACCATGGCCCAGATGTTTCACCAAACCCTCACAGGGCCTGCGCTCCAGTGGCTCCTCTCACTTGACAGTTCTAAAAGGAGGACATGGGGAGATATGGCAGCTGCTTTTATTAAGCAGTATGAATACAACGTCCAGCTCAAGGTGACCACACGTGAGCTTGAAAGCATCAAGATGAAAGAGGAGTCCTTTGCAGAGTTTGTGAAAAGGTGGAGGGCGAAGGCCGCACAAATGACCGATCGCCCCAGTGATAAGGACCAAATGAGAATCATAACCAAGAATCTACAACCCGACTTGGCCCAGTACATGGTGATAGCCCAGGCACATAACTTTGAGAACTACTTTGAGACAGGCCTATCAATTGAGGAAGCAATACGGGACGACATTCTTGAAAAAGATGGCCCCACTCCAAAAACCAAGAACAACAACTCCGGGGATAACAACACCCTATATGCAAACACCTCATCCAGCTCCACAAAACAAACCTCCAACCAAGCAGCACCCATCAATAAAATCACAGTCCGAACCAACCACTCTATAAAATCACAAAGAACCCTTTCACAGCTCTCCACACCCCTATCCTTGGTGTATAAAGAGCTCTATGAAGCCGGTCTTCTCAAACCACTCCTTCCAACCCCCCTGCCTCAAAAGCTCCCAGCATACCACAACCCAAACGCCTTTTGTGCCTTCCATCAAATGTCTGGTCATGCTACCGATGAGTGTCATCGCCTCCGCCACAAGATTCAAGATCTCATTGACAATGGATCCATCGCTGCTCCACTAGCGAAACTGAATACCTCGCCGAATCAATGAACCATCAATGGCCATGCATTAGTTCAATCGTCCATGAGTCTTGGAAGTTTTCAAGTGTCGAGTCAAGTTTTCACTTCTGATCGAGTCAGTTTGTATTTCGAGCCTGTTTATGTTTTTACTTTCCTCGTCTATGTGTTTTCATCTTCGAGTCTGTAATGTCTTGTTGTTGTTATCAACAAAAAAAAAAGACTAAAATTAGAGTCAACTTTGTAGTCCCGAACTACGCACGACTTGATTCCTTGCAAAAGGGATACGTAGGCAACCCTTCGCGGTTCAGTCGCAACCATAAAAAATAAATGTCATACTGTTGTGTTGAAGTTGTCATCATAAACTTGAGTTTTTGCAATAATTCCTAAACTTGAAATTGTTTTCCACCATCATTTGAGAAACATGACAATCACTTCAAAATACGAGATGGATTTTGATTGAACTCTCGCCCCACACAAGGAGGATTTCCAAGGGACCATTCCCTGGTGCCATCAAGAAGTGATGCTTTGACACAGGAAAAGCCTGCTAGGTCGAAAACCCGTAAGGGCGGCTTAGGCAAAAGTTAAGGCAAAAAGCTCGTTAGATCAAAATTCAAAATGAGATCTAGGCAAAAGTTAGAGCAAGCATTAGTTCTCCCTCTCAAGTTGTACAATTCAAAATAAAGAAAGGCATTCTTTGCTTTTATTCCCCACTTAAATATCCATTGCAAAACCCCTTTGAGCCTGAATCAATTTCTTTGAAAAAGAACCCAGCAAGGCAGCTATCCCCCGCACTGGGGTGAAAGGAAAGAATAAAAAAGAAAGTGCCAAAGATGGAGGCGCATGAAAGTTCAAACCATCACAAGAAGGGAAGTGTTAAACTCGTTAGCACTTGAAAATGCCAGATTATATCAAGATGAGAAGCACAGAAGAAATGAAACAAAAAAATCAAATGGAAAGAAAGCGACAACCAAAACACAGGCGCAAAAGAAGAAGAAAAGAAGAAGCGACCATCAAAATGCAAAAAGGGGCACCAAAAGTCGAAGATAGCTGCTAGCTTTGATAACCCAATAGAAATGAAATTTTTGAGCCTTCTACCCTTTCTTTGTTAAGCCTAAGCCTTGGCCCTGTTATAACCTGGATAAAGTCCTTTCAGATTGGAAAGTGCAACTTGATAGTGAGAATTCAAATCACAAGGGAACAGTCTAATCTCCCTTGAAAATCATAAGTCAAAGCATTGTGCAAACGCTGGCGTCATGCAAATCAAAAATCCAGACTGGGGCATATCAACGGGTCTTCATCAGCAGCCCTCTAAACTGGGGCATTTTGAAGGAAAATCAATGAGGCATCATCAGCAATCTGGGGCATGGATTCATGATAAGATATCTTGTGTTTTGATAAAATAATAGATTTGAGTGAATATCACTTGATGAAGTGAAACAATCACAAAATAAAAATCCAATTTTATCATGACAATTTCGACATCAATGGTGAGGCATGTTTACCATCTTTCAGAACTTCGGGTCAATGTAATCTTCCATATCCTTCAAGTCAACACGTTCTTCCTTTGCCCACTCGGGGCACCCCAGTCAAGTCATTCACATAGTTGGTCCTATCTGTCAAGTCAACATGGTCAATCAAATTCCTTGGCCTTGTTGGTCTTATCAATGTCCACTCTTTTGTCCAAAATGCTGATCAAATTCCTCGGCCTTGTAAAAATTCACCTCTTTGTCAAGAGGCCAATCATGTCGTCTTAGTCTTGTCAATCCTTGACTTGTGGAAGCGATTTCAACGCATCAAAGAACCCGCGTTTGGGTACATGGTCGATTAGTCGCCAAAATCATCAACAGAGCCAAGAAAGAGAATCAGAACTGAGGATAGTCATCAGTGGAGGCACGTCAACCCGAAATTGGGCCATGTCAACCTAATGCCATTTCTGGGGGAAGCATACACCCAAATCTAGGATTGGGGCATAAGAGCCCAAAGCCTCAAACCAAGCTCAAACTCAAACCCTGCCCAAAAGGAAGACAGTAAAGCAAAAGAGCCACCCCATTAAGCCTCCTACTTTTTAAAGAAGGAATGTTGTCGTTGTTGTCGTCAAGTGTCGTTGCACGAGTCACATGCAATCGTCCTGCGGGACACTTTTAAATCAATCGTCCTGAGGGACAAACTTTTGAATCAATCGTCCTGAGGGACAACTTTTAAATCAAATCGTCATGCGGGACAGTTTTTAATCAATCGTCCTGAGGGACAAACTTTTGAATCAATCGTCCTGAGGGACAACTTTTAAATCAATAGTCCTAAGAGACAACTTTTAAAATCAATCGTCCTGAGGGACAACTTTTAAATCAATGGTCCTGAGGGACAACTTTTAAATCAATCGTCCTGCGGGACAGTTTTTCAATCAATCGTCCTGAGGGACAAACTTTTGAATCAATGGTCCTGAGGGACAACTTTTAAATCAAATCGTCCTGCGGGACAGTTTTCAATCAATCGTCCTGAGGGACAAACTTTTGAATCAATCGTCCTAAGGGACAACTTTTAAATCAATCGTTCTGAGGGACAAACAACTAATTTCAAGACCAGAAATGGTCACCTTCAAAATTAATTTCAAGACTAGAGATGGTCACTTCAATTTCAATAAAAATTAATTTCAAGACCTGAAATGATCACATTTTCAATAATGTCATTTAGGATAATCTTCACATTCAATTTAAAAATAGATTCATTACATGACGTAGCCACTAAGCTGGTGCATTCAATCATTTTAGTCCCCAAGCTGACACACCCCAATCATTTTACCCACCAAGCTGGGCATTCAATCATTCAAAAGCCGCCTAGCTGGCACATCCAATCATTCAATCAAAATTTAAAAGCCGCCTAGCTAGCGCATCCAATCAATCATCACTCGTTCTTTCAATCAATCATTACTCATCAATCATTCAATCAATCACCCATCGATCATCAATCATCTATTGTGTGCATCATCATTCATCATTCATTGTCAAGTGAATCATCAATCTATTCCTTTGCCCCCAAGAACTACGCCGGTCTGATCCCTACAATGGGGTACGTAGGAAGCCTGAGTGGCGCGACCGTGATTTTAATGTTTTCCTTTGCAGCTTGAGAAAGGCTCAGGGAACAAATCGGGATGTTTCTGTCTTAGATGTAACTCGTATCAAGCAATGATGCGGAGTTCCATCCAAGAGGGGCAACTGTAGACACCGCAATTTTGACCCGAGAAACTTATCAAGCATCCCCGATGATGAAAATGCCCATTAAGAGAACGCAAAACTTGATTGTGAACTTGGAAACCACTCCTAAACCACTCCAAAAGAACCCCAAGCCTACACCGCCTTCTAGTACATTCAAAACCCTCTTTTGTTATATATAATATGTCCCGATCAATTTTGAAATGAGGGAGATGTGCCCGTTTTACCACAACAACTTAGTTTCCTGACCTCCTGAGGGTAAAATGGTCATATATTTTGATGTAAAAATCATCTTGGGTTCAAACTACTTGGGTTAGAAAGTAGACTTAACAAGATTTTCAACGCTTCAAACCATGCACAAAACAGAACTCGGTAGCACTCGGAGCAGCCCCGCAAAGTTTAAAATCCTGTGCAGTCTCCAAGTCCAGGCGCCTGGATTACCCTATTCCAGGCGCCCAGACTCAATCCAGGCGCCTGGATTCCTTATTCCAGGCGCCCGGATTCACTCCAGATACTTGCTGTCCAAGGTCAAGTGAGTGGGGAGAAGCGTCTTGGAGGATTCTTTTGGGATTTTCTGCAGAAGTTTGTTAGAGAGAGTGGAGGGAATATAGGGTACCCTATTGCCCCCTAACCTTGGCCCTTAAGGGGTTCTAATGGCCCTTTTTGAACCTTATATTGCCTATATAAAGCCATTCACCTCCTTCATTTAGAGAATCAACTCCCCACCTCTCTCTTACTATTATGCTGCTGAAACATTTCCAGAAACTCCATTCTCAGCTCCTCTTTCATAATCACATTCATTTTCACCTCTAAACCTACTCATTTACTATCAAAACTCACCATATCTCTCACCCTACAACACTAAATCTTGGTAGAAGTACCCATAATCAGTCCTTTACACCTCCAGAAACAAAAAGTCCAGCCCATTCACTTACCAAAAATCCCTCAAAAAAATCAAACCAAAGTTCATCAATCAAGCTTGTCAAGGTAGATTTTTCTACCAATGTGCTCAAATAGGCCCTGAGGGGGACTCAACCAGGTTCTTACTAGTCTCCTATACTAGTGGAGAACTTGGGAGAGGTTCAAAACTCATAAGAGAAGAAAACCATTTTGTGCATCAGCATCAAATCCAGGCGCCTGGATCTGCTCAATGCAGGCGCCTGGATTCCCTTCCCTTTTGTCATATTTTCTGCTTCTCTTGCATTTTAATCAATCCATGGAAGATCATTTGCATGCATTTATGTTTGGTTAATCCCATCTTATGGCTAAATCTTCACTACAATGGATACTTGGAGTGTTTTGAAGGCAAAAACCATGTTTAATAAAGGGATATATGAGAAAAGAAAGTTTGCATTAGTCCATTAATCATTCAAAGGGCTGATCATCAAGTTTCAAATGTGTTTAAGGAAGTTCTCATGTCATCTAAGTATTTTCACATTACTAGGATTCAATATAAGCATTTTTATTGCATCATTAGTATAGATTAATTTTTACTTCACTTTGCTACAAGCACAAACTGCTCAAATAGCATATTGTATGCATGAATGTAGTATATCAGACCTAGAACATGTCATGTGCATTGCATTTCATCATTGAATCATCTAAAAATCATACTTTTCCAAGCTCATGTCATGTTATGAAGTTGATCTTGAGGTCCATTCCACTCATAATGTCATTAAACATCATTTAGAGTGTGTGTGGATAAGCTAGGAGCATTGCACTTGTGGTTTACTGTGAAACCTGGAAATTTGAGGTTGCTGTCTGGTCTGCATTCCAGGCACCTGGATTCACTCATTCCAGGCTCCTGCATCCAATCTAGGCGCCTGGATCTACCTAATCCAGGTGCCCAGAATACCATCCAAGTGTGGCCAATGTGATATTTGTGATCAGTTTCTGGAGCCTTTTAGGGCATTTTGAGTGTGATTAAGCGAAGTTTCAGTGCCCTATGCATGTTGTCCATCGACTCATGACACAACCACATGTATCCACATCCATCTCATTAACCTCTCTAATGCATTTTTTTACGCTCTCGTATGAATATGTGTTTAAAATCCCTTAAACATTTAGTAGAGACCGGTGGTCACACCGGGCGAGAGGGGTGCTTTAAATTCCTTCCCCTCTCGTAACCTAGCTCCCGGACCCGAGAAATCTCAATAAAAGCAGACTGGTGCAATATTTCCTATTCTAAGGGCAAAAGAGTCATTTTTCAATTGGTTTCTCGGGTACGGTTCTCAAACCCGGGTGGCGACTCCGGTCAATCAATCAAAACCATTTTCCAAACTGCAACCATTTTCGTGGACCTACTCCACGGGGTGTTCACATGAAGGAATTTAAAGCACCCCTCACGCCCGATGTGACCACCGGTCTCTACTAAATGTTTAAGGGATTTCGAAAATGTTGTTTGGATAGACTTGATTCACCAACTCATGCAAGAACACATAAATACATAAATAAAATCAATGAAATGAAAGTGGATACTTGTGCTTGTGATATGAGTGATGGAGTATTATGCATAAATACTTAAACTACGACGGATCCTACCCAAACTGTGCTGAAAGGTACCAAGACTCAGCCACAAACATTGTACGAACCACACTCGGAAAGCAACTTGGACACCCAGATTGCCCAAACCCAGGAGCAGTATAGGAGCCTAGAAAGAGACAATGCAGGCGCCTGGAATGACTTCAGGCGCCCGGATAGCCCCAATATGGGTGCCTGGAATGCTTGGGAGACACAAATTTCCTTTTACTCAGGCCTTGGATTAAACAACAGATGCAAACTTTAATGTCCATTCTCACATATACCATGGATGTTTGATGATGTTTTGGGTTAAATGGGTTTCAGAACTACGTTTAAGAGATGACTTATGCACTAAAAACCATGATTTCGGATGATTTAATGACGAAATAAAAATGCTCTAAATGTGTTCCTACTTGGTGCATCATATATCATATGTGTAATATGTTATTTGAACAGTTTGTGTGTGTAAAATAAAAAGATTAAATGATTCATTACTAAAAGTACAAAGAAAGAATGTTAATAATAAATCCTAACAATGTGAAAAATGCTAAAAAGATATAGAAATCTTCTCATACATATTAGAATCTCAATGATCAGATTTGAGAGTGGTTAATAAATACATGCAAGCTTTCATTTTTCACATAACCCCTCCATTCAAGCATGGTTTTTTATTTCAAAAGCATCTCAAGTGACCATTAAAATGAAGATTTAACCATGTAATGAAATCAATAAACCATAGATGAACGCATATGCTATAAATGGATTGTTAAGAACATAAAAGAATCAGAAAACAAAGAAATAGGAGAGAAGTCCAGGCGCCCACATCAAGGTGATCCAGGCGCCTAGAGTGACTGTGGGAGCAACTGAAAAACTTAAAATTTTCTGAGATTTGAAACCTTTCCAGACTCTCAACTAGTATGAGGGACTAGTGAGAGTCTAGATGGTGTCCCCTCAGGACCTATTTGAGCACTCTGGTAGAAAAACTACCTCTTTGGCTTGATCAAGATACTTGAAATGAGCTTTTGGGTGAATTTTGTGAATAAATGGGTACTGGATTTGGATGAGTAGGGCTTATAAGGGTAGCATAGAGGTGTTTTGAAGGGGTTTGGTTTCAGGGTAAGTATAATGTAAGAGCTGTATATAATATAGGAATGGGTTCAAGTGGTTGAGGATTGGAGAACTTGAAGATGAGTTAACTAAGGGTGGATTTCTGGAGTGATTTTGGTAGTATAACAGTAAGAGAAGAACTGAAGTTGATCATCCCCTCTAATGGGGAAATGAAGTGGTTTATATAGAAAGAATGAGGTCCAAAAGGGTCCACTTGAGCCCTTAGGAGTTGAGGGAGGGGTTCAATAGTAGTGTCATCATTCCTCTTACGCTCCCCCTAACTGAATCTGCACATAATCTCCAAAAAATCACATTCCCGCCCACAATGAGCTCAAGTTACACTCAACCTGGGTCATGGTCCAGGCGCCCATACTGGTCCAATCCAGGCACCTGGATCAAATGTGGGCGCCCGAAGTCTATCAATCCAGGCGCCTGGAATCCCTCAAGGCGCCCGGAAAAAGGCCATCCAGGTGCAAATAAGCCAATCCGGGTGTATGTATTTGCTGGTTCCGAGTCATTTTGTAGGGTTCTAGAAGTGTTTTGGTGGGTTCTTGAAGGGTACATGAAGGGTTTCAAGTCCTTAATCAAGCCCTACATGCTCTCTCTTTAGGCATTTTCATCCTTGGGGAAGTCTTGGAATTCCGTAGATTCAGATTGGGGTGTCTACAGTTGTCCCTCTTTGATGAGACTCATTGTCATTAGTTTGACATGAGTATAATCAAAGACAGAGACGTCCCAATCCGTCACTTTAGAATTTCCAAGACTGCAAATGCATTCTATTGAAATAAACTTGGTTGTACTCATCGAGTTGCCTACGTACCCTTTATGAAGGGATCAGACCGGCGTAGTTCCCAGGGGCATTAGATGCGAGATATAGTTTTAAACGGGTATGTTACCCTCAAAAGAAAATAGTGTTAGAACACACACATCGTTTCTCAAAATGATTTAAACGGGATAGGATCCCTCAAAATGATTTAAATGGTTTTTAATTAAATTAAAACCCTCATAACGATTCTCAAAATGATTTAAATGGGATAAAATCCCTCAAAATGATTTAAATGGGTTTTAATTAAATTGAAACCCTCAAATGATTTTTTTTTTTTTTAAATGATTTAAACGGGATTGGATCCCTCAAAATGATTTAAAATGGTTTTAATTAAATTGAAACCCTCAAATGATTTTTTAAAATGATTTAAACGGGATTGGATCCCCAAAATGTAGTGTGTCTATAAAAATCCACTAGCCTTCAACAGTCAGTCTCTGAGAATTAGGTCCTCAAGTGAACATTGACATTTTCTGCTTGATCAACCATCGAATATATAAATACCAAGAGCCAGGTTTAAATTTCCCCAGTAATTTTCCAAAAATACTCACGATGCCTTAGGAGCAAACTAGGAGCAATGAAAAAACTAGGAGCATTGAACGATCGCACTTAGACATCACCACATGGCACCTAGATCATCTTGTGAGGCACCCGCATCAACCAAATAAAGGGGTCTGGATCCTATATGGGCGCCCGGATAAACCCAATCCAGGCGCCTGGAACCCTATATGGGCGCCCGGATTCCCAAAAGTATGAATAGTTACACCGTTCGGGTGTCCCCAAAATCACGTCCAGGTGCTATTTCTCGATCATTCTTCTTCTTCTTTACTCTTTCCGGCCGTTACTCTCTCACTCTCTCATCTCTCTCGGTCGCTTTCTCTCTCAATACTCACGGCTTCACGCATAATATCTCCCAAAACATTGATTTCTTAAACCGAAATCTTAGATCTATTCGGTTTTTGTACGAATCCAACTCCTTTCTCTGCACCTATGGCTGATCCGAGTAGAATGGAAGCAACCAGGGCTTCCTCGAGTTCGGAAAGAGACAAGGGGAGGCCGGAGAACGTCCCACCGGCGGTGGGATTGTCTTCCCATGGGGCGGCGGCGGCAGATCAGGCTGAAGAGGTCGTCGGTGGAATAAGGGGGTCCTTTGCGGGGTCAGAGGAGACCCAAAGGGCCACAACCGTGGTTGGCGGCCATGGAGGAAGGACGGCCGGAATTGGGCCAGCCCTGGGAGTGCCAGAAACTTCAGATCCAAGCCAGGTAAGTGGTTCGGTGGCTGCTCCGAGTATTACAAGTAGTTCCCATGTTGTTGTTGATTCCCCTATTAGTAGTGGTACTTTGCCTGCTATTTCCATTAGTATGCCTGTTGTTGATTTTGACTTGGCGGTTATTGGTGGTTTGGGTGGTGTTGGTGATGTTGGTGGTACTAGTGGTGTTGGTGGTAGTGGTTTGGTAGGCGGTGATGTTGTCGGTGGAGATGTTGGTGGCCAGGATAGGAGTTTGGTGGGTGATGATGTTGCTGGTAGTGGTTCAGGTATCGATACAGGCGGTTTAGGGGGTGCAAGTGGTGGTGTTGGTGGTAATGTGAGGGGACGAGTGTTGAGTTTAGGCGGTCCGGACGTGTTTATGGGGGATGATGTGGTGATTGAGGATCTAGGTACTGGGGATGGAGATGGCGGCGGTTTAGATGGCGATGGAGATTCGAGGGGCGGTACTAGCGGTGGTGTTGGTGGTGGTAGTGGGGATGGTTCGGGCCCCAGTGTCCCTTCTGGTGATCCCGATGTGGGGACGAGTAGAGCGGATAGGGGTAAGGGTATAGCAATGGAGACGACTGATGCTCCTCCAGCAACCGAGGTGGCCGTGTCTAAGGTGTTGAGGGAGGTTGAGGCTGAGGAGAGAGCGAGGGCAGAGGGTCCACGAGTTTCGGTGGTGGAGACAGCACGACGGGCACTGATGGTGAGGCCTATTTTTCACGCGGACACCTATGATCCGCCATTGCACCATGTAGTGCCGTCGGCGATCGACAGTTACGACTCGCTGTAGGAGGTGTATGAGGGAGAGGAGGTTCTGCTAGATGCGGGGAGGCACATTTCCCGTGATTGCTTGGAGGTATTCAATTTGTTGCATTTTCTTCTCTGAATTCCTTAAATTATGCATTGTGATCTCGTAAACTCTATGAATTCATGCACTGACGTGATGTCTTGTTTCAACAGGTAAATAGGTGCTTGAGTGTGAGTGGCTCGTCTGGGAGGACTCTGACGCTCTATGAGGATTTCCACGAGGATATGTTGGGTTTTGAGCGCTTTATATAGACACGGATGAAGACCATGCAGGATCATTCTGTAGTGACAGCACTGGCTGAGAGATGGAGGGATTCGACGAATTCCGTCCATCTGAGGTTCAGAGAGGCGACGATGACACCGCTGGATTTCTCGGCGCTCACGGGTTTACGAGTTGGAGGAGAGCTGTTGCCTTTCGACTCAGGGTTGCGGAGGATGAGATTGCACTTCGCCACTTCTTGGGTTAGCAATCCAGCTGTGGAGTTGATTCTGCTAACTACGGCCAGTTTGACGATCACTATCTGGGGAGGCCTGCGTCACGGCCTGTTGCTGAGCAAAAAGCCAGGTGTTACTTGCTTTACATGTTCGGCGCGACATTGTTTGCGAACCGACGCCACCACGTGCACCTAGGCTACTTGGCAGCACTGAGAGACTTTGACCGAGCTGCTCGTTACGACTGGGGAGGTTGGGCCCTGGCCTCCTGTTATGCCTTTATGGGTTCTGTGTCTCGAGGAGTGGCGAGAAGTATAGGTGGCCTGTGGTCTGCTTGGGAGGTAAACCTTTAAATCTTTGCCAATTTCAAAGTTGTAATTCCTGCATTCCACACTTATCTCATGCATCGCATTCTTAATTATTTGTTTGCTTGCATACCATGTACCTTGCTGATCACCTTCCGATGTTTTGCAATTATGGGCTTACGAGGTACTTGGTTTGACTGGCCCAGAGTCCTCCTATCACGACCAGCGCGTGATTCCTCGGGCTCTGCGCTTGGGGCAGGAGTACAGAGGGAAGTGTGTGGCACGAGGCGAGTTGGACTTCTTTCGCGCCGAGCTTGACCGCCTCATGTCGACTGCGGTAAGTGTACATTCAAATTCACAAATAACCATTATATTGCATTGCCTGTTCGTTGACTGATGAAACTTTCTGTTTATATCACAGGTCCCTTGGTACGTGTGGGACGGAGTACAGGACGAGTACCTTGCACCGAGCCGGGAGATGACGCGGGGGAGAGTCTTGCTAGAGTGTGCGTACGGCTGGCAGTGGTACCTTGGCGACAGGGTGCTACGCCAGTCGACACGAGCTGCAGCACAGGTGGTGCCAGGACTTCTCCCACCACGGGTTCTGAGGACCACGAGCTATACCTTGGCAGAGATTGAGTGGTATACCATTCTGGATACAGCACTAGACCAGTACCTCCGGCCAGCGGAAGACTATGAGACTTACAGGCAGCGATACTTGGCCAGGCCGTTGGGCGTGTTGGAGACAAAGAGAGAGTCAGGGCTGAGCGAGAGGCTGCCGCTAAGGCAGCCGCAGACGCCCTTGCTGCTGAGAAGGCTGCTGAGAGAGAGAGAGCCGAGGGGGTTGGTGAGAGAGTTGGAGGAGGGAGTTCTGTGGTGAGAGAGGATGTTACTGTGGGAGGTGAGAGAGAGAGCGGGTTAGAGTAGAGACAGTACCTGTGGTGCAGGAGAGAGAGAGAATGAGTCTCCCGACTGATCAGGAGAGAGAGAGGGTGAGTGCAGACACGGTGATGGAAGATATTCCTGTTGAGGGGGGGAGTGTAGAGGAGTCAGGGAGAGACACGCCGATAGGGAGTGATCTAGCTCCTTTGCTTGGGGTAAGATGGGACGCCCCTGCAGCGGTGGGAGAGAGTTCTGCGAGCAGAGCAGACCAGGTCGTGGCGAGGCGATGGGAGGTCGCTGTCCAGACTCGCGAGGGGGAGAGAGGATGGATTGATATACCACGTCCGCCTATAGATCTTTTACTTTCCTCTGGTCCGGTAAGCATCGCTTCAATTTTTTTGAAAATGTTTCCATTTCTGAAACATTGTTCCTGACATTATTACTTGTTTTGGCAGTTTTCTCAGGAGTCGGCGCACTTCTACTTCGAGCAGACGCACTGTCTACGGATCTTGGTCCGTCAGCTGGTAGCTGGGGTTGAGGTCCCGATTCTTCGGACCGGCGATCCTTTTCCGCCTGTTGTTCCTAGTCCTCCTCCTTCGAGGACCATTCCGGTACTTTTTACCTCTTCACAATGCATTGCCCCCACCTCATGCTTTACTGTTATCGAGATTCTGATTTGCTTTCTGCTGTTTCGAATCTTCTTGCAGGCACCTGAGACCAGAAAGCACTTAAGGAGTGGTGCTGGAGGCTCCGAGTTGCTGACCGTGCACCTGGACGAGAGAGCGGTCCGTCAACGGGTCGGGGAGTCGTCCTCGGCAGCAGGAGCGGCGTCAGGCACCGAGGCGGTGGTCGAGGAGCCTCCTATCCAGGACCCGGTTCCACAGGATGCACCAGGTGGGGGGTGATGGTCGGACGGGTGACACGGAGCTAGGCGACCCTAAGTTAGTGTTAGGTAGATTTCGTGGCACTGAGTTTTGCTTTTGCTTTAGATTTGCTATTTATTTTCCAGTTGGGCCTGCGTGCCTGCATAGATGGTAGATCGGGCCTGCATGCCTATTTTGACTTGTTTGGGCGTATGTTTGCCCCATACTTCTGATATTATGATTCGATGCTTTGGGCTTTGACTTGTGGATATCGTGTTTGGTTTTACAAGATTTGCACTTCATGTTTATTCATATTTCCATTATTGTTGTTTGATGAAAAACAGAATAAAGACACATGTTGTGAAGTACACAAATAACAAGAGAAAAACACTTTATTGATTGTGGTGAACATGGATGCACACAAACTATTTACAAAAGGCAAGACTAGTGTTCGTGGATTTCTTCGAAACACCTTTTAAAAAAAAAAAACTCAACTGACTCATATATATTTGAACTTGACGGCCAATACCCCTGACGCTTCCACAAGACTCAAAACAGATACTCACGACAACTCGCTGCTCAAAATGACCCTAGGATGGAATTTAGTGTCCGTAGGGTATATTGAAAAGGCTACCCCCTGCCACAATCACTTCATGAACAAACATCTCATTGCCTTTGTGAAGTCATATTCATCCGAAGTAAACACCTGGGCATGATAAACTCGTTTTGTAACCTTTAAAGATGATTTCGGGATGTCAAACCGGTCTTTATGCGATAGAAAGACTTGTCCAAATCCCTCATTTCTTGAATTTTCCAGAAACGGACTTTGCCACCAAGTTATAAATACTCCATAGGACATGTTGGAACCATTGAAACTTATCAAAAATGCACGGAACTAACATTGGGGATTGAAACGGGGTTGTTGGTATCTGGTTTTCAGGCGCCAACATATGGCTAATCCAGGCGCCTGGATTGATTGTGGGCGCTTGGAATCATCAAATCCAGGCGCCTGGATAAGGTATGGGCACCTGGAATAGGGAAGTCCAGGCGCCTGGATCTTCTCCCTGGCAGACTTTTGTTCTTCCCAAGGCATTTTCTTGCTCATTGCATGGCGTTCTTCTGCCCCAAGCTGCATTAAAACTCTTCAAACAACCTTCCCAAGCCACTTATACACTTTTCCAAAGCTTTTTCCTTCATTTTCCAACAAATACCTTCTATTTTCAAGATTTTCGTATGATTTCCCATACAAATTTCTTGAAAATCAACTTTGAATCCATTGAAACTTGAATTTTCTTTTCCCATTCTTGCATGTAGAATTGTCATTATTCATCATACTCCTCCTATAAATACTATGCCTTACTGAGCATTTCCTCCACACCCATTTTCGATACTCCCATCCTTTACCTCCATCCTCTATTTCTTTTTGCTTCAACCCCGTACCATGGGTATGCTTGCATCTGATGTGCTCCAACCTTGGATTGCAAGCTTTGAAAACATCGATTGGTTCAACTTTCGAGGCCACCGTCTCAACTCTTTGCGCCACATTCACTCCATTCCTGTCCGTCCTGAGCTTTTGCATGCTGCTGTTCAGTTTTGGGATCCAGAGTTCCACGTATTCCGCTTTGGTCTTCAAGAGATTTGTCCTACTGTGGAGGAGTTTCATGCTTATCTCGAATCTCGTCCCGATACCGAGCCAGTGGTTCCTCCAATCTGCATTGGCTTGGTTAGGATCCTTCGAGACAAGCTTGGCGTGAGCGACGGTCTTCCAAAGCATTTGATCCGCGGAGACTCGCTCGACATTCTTTGCCTCTTTGCAGATTTTAGTCCTCCCGGCAATCCACTGGATTATACTGTTCAGAACTACCGCATGTTTGCTCTTTGAATGTGCCTTCTTGCCACCTATTTGTTGGTTCCAAACGACGGCAATCCCAGTCCCTCAATTGTTTCAGTTGCTGCGCAGATTGAGCAACGAAGAAATGTTGTTCCCATGGTTTTGGAAGAGACTCTAATGGGCTTGGATGCAATGAGGTCGGGAAAAACCGACGTGTTTGCCGGGAGCCCCTTTTTGCTTCAGGTTTGGGTTTTGGTTTTGGTATTTGGGGTTTGGGTTTTGGGTTTCAATTTAAGTATTTTGAATTCGTCTTGGCTTTTGGTTTTCGGTTTTGGTTTGGCAGATGTGGCTATGTGACAAAATGAAGTTGGTTGCGGATCCAGTAAATGATTGGGTATATCAGGTTAGGGATTGGAGGAGCAGGCATTTTGTGAAGATACGTAGCAATATGGAGGAATGGTTGGATTTCTTTATGGCGGTGGAGGAGGAGCATATTGTTTGGAGGTGCCATTGGTTGCCTTTACCAGACATGACGGCCAGTCACATGGGACACTCATGGGTGGTTTTGGCCGGACTGATAGGCTTCACTTTCTACTTTCCTCAGCGCATCCTCCGCCAGTTTGGGATTCGCCAAGAAGTGGAGTTCTCATACCCTATTGATTTCCATCTCCCCGAGTTCAAGCATTCCGTCGTTGAGGCTTATCGTCGTGATTGGGGAGGCAGGGTGACTTGGGTTCGGGACCAATATCCGAGCATTCACCTCCGAGGAAGGTACCGCCAATGGCTTAGGAGGGAATTGGAGGCAAGATTTGGCAACAATGTGGACTGACTCTCTCGACTTAGCTAAGTTGTTTCCCAAAATAAATGTGTACCCATGTAGTTGTTTCCTCTTTTGAGTGTGGCTTGTTGTTGCTTGTTGCTTGTTGCTTTTTAGGCTTTTATGCTCAGCTTATGTAATCGAAGAAGTGATTTGAATAAAATTGAATCACGAAGGGTTTCCCCCTCTTGGTTCATTCGATTCCATATGTTATCTCCTTCGGATATTGTGAGAAACTGTGAACCAACTCATCGGGCTTAGACCGAACCCCATGATAGGGTTGCCTACGTATCCTCTTTCAAGGAATCAGGTCATGATGTAGTTCAAGCAAGGGTTCACTCGGGTATTAACACTCTCCTTTTTGCGCTCTAAATTTTGCATGGTACCGTCTTTTCAGGTTTTCGGTCCAGCGAGCTCTTTTGAATTTTTGCCTTAAATTTTGCCTAGGCCGCCCAGCGTGGGTTTTCAGCCTAGCAGGCTTGCTCTGAATTTTGCTTGGGTCGGCTCACCCTTGCGATTTTCCGCTAAACGAGCATCTCTCAGGGGTAGTATCGCTTGAGTTGGTCCAAGTTGACGAGATTGTTGAACTCATTACCATCCAAGTCAATGATCACTGCTGCCCCACCGTCGAGCATGGTCTTGATGATGTACGGTCCTGCCCATTTCGGCCTAAATTTCCCTCGTGGATCAAATATCGGTGCCCGGATCTCTTTCACGACCATATCTCCTTCAATTAAATCCCTAGATTTCACCTTCTTATTGAACGCGCGAGCAATTCTCCTCTGATATCCCTGAATGTGATACAATGCTCGCAGTCGCCTTTCATCGAACAACATTAGCTCTGCGAACCTATCACTCAACCAATCAGCTTCATCAATCTCACTTTCTATCATCACCCTTAAAGATGGCACCTCAAGCTCAATGGGAAGTACCGCTTCCATACCATAGACCAATGAATAGGGTGTTGCCCCTGTCGGAGTACGGATGGAAGTACGGTATACCCATAATGCCAATGGTAGTTTTTCATGCCAATCCCTAAATGATTCAATGGTTTTCTCCAAAATGTTCTTGATTGACTTGTTTGCTGCTTCTACATCTCCATTAGTTTGTGGTCTGTACACTGTTGACTTGTGCACCTGAACATTGAACTCTTCAAGTACCTCTACTGCCCTTCCCTTGAAATGCACCCCATTATCTGACACAAACGCATGCGGGACCCCATATCGGTAAATAATGTTCTGCTTAATGAAATGGGCCACTTGCACTGTGGTTAACGTAGCATAAGAAGCTGCCTCCACCCATTTTGTGAAATAATCAATCGCCACCAAGATAAACTTGTGACCATTTGATGCCGGCGGCGTGATTTTCCCAATCACCTCTATGCCCCATACTGAAAAAGGCCAAGGCGTTGCCATCGTATGGAGCTTAGTTGGCGGAACATGCATGAGATTAGCATGGACTTGACACTTATGACATCTCCGCACATACTGGATGCAATCTGTCTCCATGGTCAGCCAAAAATACCCTTGCCTCAGAATTTTCTTTGCCAGCATTATTCCGCTCATGTGGGGACCACAAATTCCTTCATGAATTTCTTCCATTACTCTTTTCATGTTGTCACCATGAATGCATAACTTGTGCATACCACAGTATGACCTTTTGTACAACCTACCCCCACAGATGATGTACTGTGATGCCAACCGTTGCAATGATATCTGGTCTTTCTTGTTTGCTCCTTCCGGGTATTCTCCTTTCTCAACCAGATTCCAAATATCGTGGTACCAAGGCAGACCATCAATGAATTCTCCAACATTCATCACATATTCATATGCTGGTCTATTTCTTTGTTCAATCATGATCGGCCTCATCCTTACTCCTATAGGCAATTCCACCATAGACGCCAGAGTAGCGAGTGCATCGGCAAACTGATTCTTCATTCTTGGGATGTGAGTGAAGGTGACTTGTTCAAATTGATGAATCAGGTCGTCGAGATCCTTATGATACGGCTTCAACTTTTCTTCCCGCACTTTCCAATCACCATTGGCTTGAGAAACCACCAAATTCGAATCTCCCACCACTTCCAACTTCTTTACCCCGATTTCAAGGGCAGCTTCCATACCTACAATGCACGCCTCATATTCCGCTTGATTATTGGTAACTTCGAAGTTTAACTTGAAAGAGAGGGGGATATGCGGCCCTTCTGGTGAAACCAATAGTATATCGATTCCAAACCCTCTTTGATTGGCGGCCCCATCAAAGTACAGCTTCCGAATATCCTCCGTTACCGTCATGACATGCTCATCGGGAAATTGAAATTCCGTATATTCAGACCCCTCAATCGAGTGATCTGCCAGAAATTCTGCCACAACCCTTCCTTTTACTGATTTTCGTGTAACATACTTAAGCTCAAATTCGGCCAATAAGAGTAACCATCGTGCCAGCTTTCCAGTGAGTGCCGGCTTCTCGAATAGATACTTAAGAGGGTCCATCCGAGAAATCAGTAACACTGAATAAGCTAGCATGTAGTGTCTTAACTTTTTGGAGGCCCAAACAAGAGCCCAACATGTCTTTTCCAGCAGGGCGTATCTCTCTTCAGCTCCTACCATCTTCTTGCTCAAGTAATAAACGGCCTTTTCCACTCCAGCTTCTCCTTGTAGTGCCAACATACATCCCATTGCTGATTGCATCACAAACAAATACAGAATCAGCGGCTTTCCAGGTATCGGTGGCATTAATACTGGGGGATTTTGGAGATATTTCCAAATTGATTCGAATGCTTGCTGACACTTGTCATCCCATTTGAATGGCACTCCTTTCTTGAGAAGATGAAACATCGACTCGCAAGTTGAAGTTAACTTGGCGATGAATCTACTGATGAACTGGATTTTTCCTAGGAAACTCCGGACTTCTTTCTCCGTCTTTGGCGGCTCCATTTCTAATATCGCTTTGATTTTTGACAAGTCAACCTTGATTCCCCTGGTGGTGATCATGAATCCTAACATCTTCCCAGCGGTGACTCCGAATGTGCACTTTTGTGGATTGAGGCGCATCCTGTACTTTCGTATCCTTTCAAAGAACTTGCGCAATGCCGGGAGATGCCCCTCTCGTTCCCTTGCTTTCACGATCATGTCATCGACATATACCTCGACCTCTTTGTGCATCATGTCATGCAACAAGGTCATTGCGGCTTGTTGGTAAGTTGACCCGGCGTTCTTCAGTCCAAATGGCATGACCCGATAACAGAACGTGCCCCATTCAGTGGTGAAGGTTGTTTTCTCCCGATCTTCTGGTGCCATCAAGATCTGATTATACCCCGAGAAGCCATCCATGAATGATAACAGTGCATGCCCTGCCGTGTTATCCACCAGTACGTCAATGTGCGGCAAGGGAAAGTCGTCCTTCGGGCTGGCCTTGTTCAGATCTCTGAAATCTACGCATACCCTGACTCTACCGTCCTTCTTGGGCACCAGCACAATGTTTGCAACCCACTGTGGATACTCAGTTACCATTAGAAACCGGCATTGAACTGCTTGGTAACTTCTTCTTTAACTTTTTCAACCCAATCCAGCCTGATTTTTCTCAATTTCTATTTTACTGGTTTTGCGTCAGGATACAAGGGAATTCAGTGTTGCACGATTTCAGGATCAATTTCAGGCATATCCGCGTGGGACCAAACGAAAACATCTTCAAATTCTTTGAGTAAATCAGTGAGCAACCTTTGTTCCTCCGAAGACAGCCCGGAACCGATTTGAACCATGCGAGGATTTTCCTCATCTCTCAATTTTATTGAAATAACTTCTTCTTTTATTGGCTGAGCATGCCTTTCATTTTCTCTTTCGATTAGGGACTTAAGTTCTTTGGGTATTTCTCCCTTGAACTCAGTCACATCATTGTCAGGATCAACACAATTTATTTCGGGAACAGCAAAGTAAGCAAAATCGTAGTCCATTTCATTCATAAAACCCTCAGGGGTGCGGTACATAGCAGTGGACTCGAACTCAAAAGAAAAGTGATGACGCGGAGTGGCATGTGGCTCGATCTTCTACTCAAAGCTAGGTACAGACTCAGACTCGGAATTAGATTCAGACTCAGTGAAAGTGCCCGTGAATTTTACAACAGGTGTGAAAGTGCAATTCTTATATCCTCCTACGGCATCCACAATCAGCAAGCTAGGGTCTTCAAGGGCCTCCTGCCCAAGCATCATCACTGCTGCCTCCTCTTTATCCTTACCTGTCAGACTAACCTCGTCGAACATTGACATCAGGATCCCACCATCCAGAACCTCCATCCAGCCCGCTTTGAATTCTTTCACCAATTTCTCCACCTTTTCATGTTCATCTTCGTTGTCCCAAGCATCATTGGCAAAGATTTCAAATCCAGGGTGCACCTCTCCATCTATTTCATTACAAACGGCTCTTGCTGACCGTGATAAGGTGCATTTGACCCTTCCTTGACAAAACGGATCTGACGGTTTGCACTGCTGCTTGCCCCGTTAGTTTTTCCCTTTTGCATTTCCTTCGATGTAGGCTCATATCCCAACCCAAAACGGCCTTGCTGAGAAGGGAACTCCAGAAACTGAGCCACCCTTTGGTGAGTTAGGCCTAAACTGGTGCCTGGAAAATAAGACATCCTTCTTATTATCTCGAGAGCGGTGGTACTGATTGAAAAATCATCATCGACACGAAGCGTGCACACACCGCCAGATGTATCAAAAGCAAAACCTCCAAGTTGGATGTCATTCTCATCATGCATAATTTCTAACAGCAGAGCATTGTCTTCAGCATGAAGACGAATGCCAGTGTCCCCGTAGATGGCAATCGTTCCCTTTTCCAATCCAAGCAAGACTTTCTGGTGCAGAGTAGATGGAACTGCCATTATGTCAGGTCAATGCATCCAAGGTCGTCCCAACAGCAAATTGAACGAGGCTGGAATCTCAAGAACATGGAACTCCACCATTGATTTAAACCCTTCAGCGGCAATCTCCATTTCTACAGTCCCAAGCACACTGCGATGGGTGTTATCGTAAGCTCGAACAGTGAGATTAGATGGCATGAAGTCTTTTGGTTTAAGTTCCAAACACTGAGCTGTTCGGAGAGGATAGACATTGAGCGCAGACCCATTATCCACCAACACAACCGGAATCCATTTCCCCATGCATTTCATGGTGATATGCAAGGGTTTGTTGTGGTCAGTTCCTTCAAGTGGTAAATCAACCTCGGTGAAAATTACAGTGTGTTTGGTGGGCTTGGTTGTAATGGTGGCCATCATGGCTTCAGGGGTAGTGTTAGGAGCAATCTCCATGTAGGAAAGTGCTTGAGCAAGTTTCTGGCGATGCTCGCTGGAGCTCATGAGTAGCCCCCAAATGGTTAAAGCGGCCGGGGTTTTCTCAAGTTGATTTTGGATGGGGTTTTCTTCGGCTATTGGTGGAGGTTTCGGACGAGGCACACGATTGTTGGTTGTAGAAGCAGTGTGGGATTGATTGGCTGGTGGGTTAAAAAGGTTTTGGAAAACGGTAGGGTTGGTGATTGGATCATTCGGATTGTTTGGGACTGAGTTATTTTGTGGAGCTGGGTTACTTTGTGGAGCTGGGCTAACAGGAGGCTGGTTTGTGGTGTTAGGATGTGGGTTAGAGGTATTTCCGGTGTACATCTGTGGAGGCTGATAGAACCGACCACTTCGAAGGAGGTGAAGAACAGAGTCAAGGTCATCCCCCCACAAGTCGGTGTAGTCCGTGTAGAAATCCACAAGATCCCCCTCCGCCTTTCTTTTTCCTTTCCCAATGCTGGCTTCCTCCAAACCCTTGGTAATTCCTTCCACCGTCGGTTCGCTCCACACATCTCCATTTTCCATTGCGGCTTCGTTAACGGCCCAAACCTCGTCATTCCCCACCCAAAGTGGTGCAAGGGTTACGCCCTCATTTGGGTTGGCCCATACATTAGCCAAGATGTTTTCTTCCATTTGCTGTTCCCAAATGTCGGATAAACCGCCGTTCAACACCATGATGTTACAATTCTCCGGGATTTGTACTTGAGGTGCTGAGAGATTCTCATCAACTATGTAGTCATATGGCATGAACTCTATCCCTTCCGTCATTCGATTTACGTCATGTTCACTCGTCATGGAGAAATCAGGACGACCTTCCCACAAAGGTGGCATCGGAACTAAATGTGTTTCATCAAAGAACATGGGGAGTGTGGACTCATCCAAAGGGTCATTGGGGTCCATGAGCTGCCATTCAGTTAGTGTGGGATCCCATTCATCTTCTTGCGCATCATTGGGTGCTTCAACCTCTTCTTGCCAATTCTGTCCTTGTCCTTCTTCCACAGGCTGCTAGTTTTGCATCATAGGTAGTGGTTCTCCAAACAGATTAAGAAGTGCGAACCCATCAAGCGATTCTGCAAACATCGGATCCCAAAATTGATCAATCATGGCGGCGAGTGGGGGTCCTTCATTAAGCTGTTCATCAATCGGCCACACTTCTTCACCTGCCATACCATTAGCTACCATCATCTCATGTTCTCGTGCCTCCATTGTCATCACGACATCCACCCACTTCTGCCACATAGTGGGGTCCAAATGTGCTTCTAGAAAGCATATCTTGCGTTCAATTGGTATAGGTACAATGGGCTTGGGATCTGTTTCGGGTATGATGTACTGGCTTGGGTCAAATGGAGTGGAGTTTAGGTCTCTTTGAGTGGAGCTTAGGGTAATTTGGCCTATATCAATATTTCTTTTGTGGGTTGGCAAGGGATTACTGACAACATTAGGTTTTTCGGTGGGATCTCGAATTTGTTTATTGTCGATGAGATCTTGAATCTCATGACGCAGCCGTTGGCATCTTTCGGTGGGGTGGCCAGGTGTTTGGTGGAAGATGCAGAAGGTGTTTGGGTTATTAGATGGTGGGGAATTTTGTGATGGTGGAGTTGGTTGGAGTGGTTTAATCTTTCCTTGTTGAACGAGTCACTTGAAGACAACAGGAAGAGGTAAGGGAAGAGGGGTGAAAACACGTCGTCCTCTTTGGTTTTGAGGGGGCTGGGTTGGTTGAGCTGGTTGGGACAAGATAGCATTTATGGGCTTAGCTTTATGGGATTGGTGATTCTTGGAGTTGGACGAGGTGCCGGTTGTGTAACTGGGGTTTGCGTATAGGGATGAGGTGTTTCCAATGTAGTTGTGTTTAGGCTTGGGGATGGGATCTCCTTTCTTCAACACCCCACTCTGCATAGCTTCTTCAATTGACAGACCCATTTCAAAATAGGTCTCAAAATTATGCGCTTGAGCCATCACCATGTATTGAGCCAAATCAGGTTGAAGATTTTTGGTTATGATGCGCATTTGGTCTTTGTCACTAGGACGATCAGTCATTTGCGCAGCCTTCGCTCTCCATCTTTTCACAAATTCCGCAAAGGACTCTCTTTCTTTCATCTTGATACTCTCAAGCTCACGAGTAGTGACCTTGCACATTGTATTCTTACTACTTAATGAAAGCAGCCACCATCTCTTCCCAAGTTTGTCTCTTCGAGATGTCTAGAGACAAGAGCCATTGGAGTGCGGACCCCGTAAGAGTTTCATGGAACATCTGTGCCATGGCGGGCTTATCAACATCTTGCAATGAGAGAGAACTGACATATGCCTGAATGTGTCCCCTCGGATCTCTGGTCCCGTCAAATTTCTCGAAGTCCACATGTTTGAATTTCTTGGGGAGCTTGGCGCCTGGGAAGATGCAAAGTTTGTCCATGTCAAAACCGGTAATGGCTCGCTTCTCGCTTTTGGCTACAGATTCATCAAGCTTAAGTATCTTAGCTAGCATTTCAGCCAACTGAGGATTTTCAGGAGGGGGAGGTTGCTCTGGATGTTCATCATTAGGAATCTCATTATTTCGGGCTCCACCATTGGGTATTTGCTGCTGCGGTGGAGGGAGTCGACTCTGGATGTTTACATAATCGCCATGAGTTGGGCGATTCGGGTGTCATTCCGGACCCTTTCGTCTTGCATTTCCTTCCTTAGCTGTTCAAACTCATTTGGGGGATCTTGCTCTTGTTCAACCGACATACTTGTTTCGGATTTTGGCGACGGAGGTCGAGACAATCTCTGTCCGGGAGGTCGAGTGTAAATAGGTAAGGTCTTCTTCTTCTTTGCAGGCCCAATGGTTTAAAACTGAACATAAAGCAAAAGCCGGACTCAGTTTGCAGCCTTCGAATACCAAATACAAACAAAAGGGTGCCTATATCTATGTGCCACTCCTCGCCGAAATTAATCTTACTTCTAGGCTTAAGGTTAATCTACCGGTTTCGGATTTCACTTAGAATCGTTGCACAGAAGATTATATCAACACCACAGGTAAGTCATTACTTGGTAGGTACGGCGTTTCAACCTAAAACCTAAATGTTGACGCCGTAGCACTTTTCTTGACCATCCAAGACAAAGCAATAAGATGTCGCCATCCAGATACAAAACAATTCTAAGGCTAAATCCGAAACACGGGTGGCCGTTCGGGCACGACCAACACCGGAGGTATCTCAAACTCCATGGATTTTAAGTCTCCTAGACAAGCATGTACATCCTAGGGTTAGTCTACCGGATCCGAATCTCACTTAAGGTCATTGCACAGAAGATTTTCCAACACCCCGGGTAAGACATTACTCGGTAGGTACGGTGTTTCAACCTAGAACGTAATGTTGAGGCCGTAACACTTTTCTTGACTATCCGAGACAAAACAATTTGGATTTGTAATCCAGATATAAATGATCTCAAGGCTAGTTCGAATCACGGCGGCCGTTCGGGCACGACCAACACCGGAGGTATCTCAAATTCCATGGATTTTAAGTCTCCTAGACTGACATTGACAGCTTTGGAAGGTTGCCCCAATCCTCAAGTTTTCTTTTAAGTAACAGGTCCTTGACATTGGACGAGCGGATTTGGGAAAACATTACTTATACAGCTTTCCGGCAATAATCTAAATTTGGATATTTAGGAGTGATTATCCCTTACCTCGGGCTAATTACCCTTAAATTCGTTTAGATTATTGTTAAGAATCTGACTTGTTCAAATTTTCCCACGTCCGGTTGTCCTAAAGACTAACTTGTAAGAACAACGCGCATATAGGATGCACAACTCATCATCGAGCCAAGGCAACCTTCTACTAACTGTCGGGTACCTAGCTCATGCTAAACTGACAACATGTGAGACAAGAATATATATATATACATATGCAAGTGTATGTATATATGTATGCAGTATGGCATGCTAGGGAAAACAGTAACACATAGCACATAATCCTAGCACATGGGTTGGTTATCTAACGTGGGGTTCTATGGTTATCTATATGCAAAGGTCAGTTTTGGTTTGAAAGGGGTACCCCGGACTCAAAGCCAAAGCTGTCTCCCACCGCAAAGGATCCCGCAAGGCAATGGTAATAACGACAATTGTGACTTATCACGGTCAGGGGGTGCTGAGCATTTCGGGATTCCCCATCACCGGCAAGCCTGGCGGGATTGCCGAAACACGCCAGCGAAGGCTAGTAACCACGCACGTGCAATGCAAAAGTCCATAAAAACAACATTTTTGAAATCCCTTAAACATTTTTCAAGTTTAGCTCTCGATAATTAATACACATTTTAATAAAATCACACATAAGTGTAATAATACTAAAATATATATTAATCATACTCCCCAGCAGAGTCGCCAGCTTGTGAACAACCCGCGGAAAATGTCCACGAAAAATTGTTTGCGGTTTGAAAAATGGTTTGATTGATTGGATGGAGTCGCCACCCGGGTTTGAGGACCGTACCCGAGAAACCATTTGAAAAATGACTCTTTTTCCCTTTTGGTAGAAAATGTTTCACCGGTCTACTTTTATTGAGATTTTTCGGGTTCGGGAGCTAGGTTACGTGAGGGGAAGAAATTTAAAGCACCCCTCACGCCCGATGTGACCACTGGTCTCTACTAAATGTTTAAGGGATTTCGAAAATGTTTTTTGGATAGACTTGATTCACCAACTCATGCAAGAACACATAAATACATAAAGAAAATCAAGGAAATGAAAGTGGATACTTGTGCTTGTGATATGAGTGATGGAGTATTATGCATAAAACACTTAAACTACGATGGATCCTACCCAAACTGTGCTGAAAGGTACCAAGACTCAGCCACAAACATTGTACGAACCACACCCAGAAAGCAACTGGGACACCCGGATTGCCCAAACCCAAGCGCCCAGGAGCAGTATAGGCGCCTAGAAAGAGACAATGCAGGCGCCTGGAATGACTTCAGGCGCCCGGATAGCCCCAATATGGGCGCCTGGAATGCTTGGCAGACACAAATTTCCTTTTACTCAGGCCTTGGATCAAACAACAGATGCAAACTTTAATGTCCATTCTCACATATACCATGGATGTTTGATGATGTTTTGGGTTAAATGGGTTTCAGAACTACGTTCAAGAGATGACTTATGCACTAAAAACCATGATTTCGGATGATTTAATGACGAAATAAAAATGCTCTAAATGTGTTCCTACTTGGTGCATCATATATCATATGTGTAATATGTTATTTGAACAGTTTGTGTGTGTAAAATAAAAAGATTAAATGATTCATTACCAAAAGTACAAAGAGGGAATGTTAATAATAAATCCTAACAATGTGAAAATGCTAAAAAGATATAGAAATCTTCTCATACATATTAGAATCTCAATGATCAGATTTGAGAGTGGTTAATAAATACATGCAAGCTTTCATTTTTCACATAACCCCTCCATTCAAGCATGGTTTTTTATTTCAAAAGCATCTCAAGTGACCATTAAAATGAAGATTTAACCATGTAATGAAATCAATAAACCATAGATGAATGCATATGCTATAAATGGATTGTTAAGTACATAAAAGAATCAGAAAACAAAGAAATAGGAGAGAAGTCCAGGCGCCCACATCAAGGTGATCCAGGCACCTGGATACGGTATGGGCGCCTGAAATAGGTGATTCCAAGCGCCTAGAGTGACTGTGGGAGCAACCGAAAAACTTAAAATTTTCTGAGATTTGAAACCTTTCCAGACTCTCAACTAGTATGAGGGACTAGTGAGAGTCTAGATGGTGTCCCCTCAGGACCTATTTGAGCACTCTGGTAGAAAAACTACCTCTTTGGCTTGATCAAGATACTTGAAATGAGCTTTTGGGTGAATTTTGTGAATAAATGGGTACTGGATTTGGATGAGTAGGGCTTATAAGGGTAGCATAGAGGTGTTTTGAAGGGGTTTGGTTTCAGGGTAAGTATAATGTAAGAGCTATATATAATGTAGGAATGGGTTCAAGTGGTTGAGGATTGGAGAACTTGAAGATGAGTTAACTAAGGGTGGATTTCTGGAGTGATTTTGGTAGTATAACAGTAAGAGAAGGACTGAAGTTGATCGTCCCCTCTAATGGGGAAATGAAGTGGTTTATATAGAAAGAATGAGGTCCAAAAGGGTCCACTTGAGCCCTTAGGAGTTGAGGGAGGGGTTCAATAGTAGTGTCATCATTCCTCTCACGCTCCCCCTAACTGAATCTGCACACAATCTCCAGAAAATCACATTCCCGCCCACAATGAGCTCAAGTTACACTCAACCTGGGTCATGGTCCAGGCGCCCATACTGGTCCAATCCAGGCACCTGGATCAAATGTGGGCGCCCGGAGTCTATCAATCCAGGCGCCTAGAATCCCTCAAGGCGCCTGGAAAAGGGCCATCCAGGTGCAAATAAGCCAATCCGGGTGTATGTATTTGCTGGTTCCGTGTCATTTTGTAGGGTTCTAGAAGTGTTTTGATGGGTTCTTGAAGGGTACATGAAGGGTTTCAAGTCCTTAATCAAGCCCTGCATGCTCTTTTTAGGCATTTTCATCCTTGGGGAAGTCACGGAATTCCGTAGATTCAGATTGGGGTGTCTACACTAGTACCAACTACACCCACAGAACTATGGACTGGGAGCAAAGCTAGTCTATGGCATGTTCAGAATTGGGGTAGTCCAGCACATGTGCTGAAAGGAAAAGCAGATAAATTGGAATCAAGGACAAATGTTTGTTTGTTTTAGTGGGGTACCCTAGAGGAACGAAAGTTGCTCTATTTTATAGTCCTGAGGATCATAAGGTCATTGTTGGCACCAATGCTTGATACTTAGAGGAAGGCTATGTCATAGATCACAAGCCCAATAGTAAGATTGTTCTAGAAGAATTGAGAGAAAATAGATTGGCACAAACTTCTTCAATACCTATAGTACAAGAGGCTACATCACATGAAATTGTTGTTAACACACCAGTACCTTGCCGTAGTGGGAGGGCTATTGTTTTACCCAATCGGTATACGTTGTTGAGAGAATCTTGTGATATGATCCCTGAAGAACAACAGGCCAAACCCTAAAACTACAAAGAGGCACTACAAGATAAAGATGTAGAACTTTGGCAAAAGATCAAGAGCACATGTTGTGCTAGCTTAAGAAGTCCATTTGTGGACTTAAGCAGGCATCTAGGTATTGGGTAATTTGTGGTGGTGTTTGTATTGCTATATGTGGATGATATCTTGTTCATCGGAAACGATGTCGGAGTGTCATCTTCGGTATAGTTGTGGTTATCCAGCTAGTTCGATATGAAGGATTTAGGAGTAGCCGGTCACATCCTTGGGATTAAATTTTTGCGAGATCAAGCAAAGGATGTTGGACTTCTCAAGCTTCCTATATCGATTCGATCCTTGCCCGTTTTAGCATGCAGGATTCCAAGAAAGGATTGCTTCCTTTCAGACACGGAGTCAATCTATCCAAGGATCAGTGTCTTAAGACATCTAAGGAGATGGAGAAAATGAAGGGAGTTCATAATGCTTCAGCAATAGGAAGTCTCATGTATGCTATGCTGTGAACTAGACTTGATTTTTGCTTTGCTGTCAGCATGGTTAGTAGATTTCAGTCTAACCCTGGACAAGAAGATTGGACTGATATAAAATGTATACTCAAGTATCTGAAAAGAACTAAGGATTATACGTTGGTGTACTAGTCAGACAATCTAGTGCCTTGTGGGTACGCAGATTAAGACTTTATGTTATATAAGAGTTCCAGATAGTCAAAATCGAGATATGTGTTTTCCCTAGGAGGTAGAGCCATGAGTTGGTGGAGTATCTAGTGATCGTGTATTGTAGATTCCACCATGGAGGCCGAGTATGTGGCAGTTTTTGAAGTAGCCAAGAAGTCATTTGGCTCAAGAACTTCTTGATGGATCTAGAAGTGGTACTTTCGATACAGTCAGCAATTTCAATCTATTGTGACAATAGTAGTGCAGTTGCTAACTCGAGCGATCGTATAGAAAGGTGATGTAGTTGTGACCAAGATTGTATCAGCAAACAACCTAGCAGATCCTTTTACAAATGGCTTACATGCCAAGACTTTTGATAGTCACGTAAAGGGAATGGAAGTGAGATGCGTGGCAGCATAGTTTTGAGTCTAAGTGGGAGATTGTTAGAAACTTATACTAAAAGTCATACTTTTATGTAATGGATTAATATTTAATTTGTTAATTATTAATCAGTTTTATCCCCTTTTTATGAGAATCTATTATGGGCAATGTTTGCATGATATAATTGTATGTTGTGCATGTGTCTTTTATTCTACATAGTAGATGATCCAGTGTGTAGAGTACGGCTTACACACAGAAGATTGGATCATCGGTTCTTGTGGAATATAAGTTTTGGTTCACAATCTTAGATGGAAGTTGACACACCATCAGTAGGATTGTAGTACAATGTTTTAATAGGTTTGTCTTGACTACAGGGAACGGTTCTAGTTCCGACTCATTGTGCTAGTACATTTTGTGTGTATTGAACAGGACCGCTTTAAGGTAATTGTCTTAGTACTGACATTTTAAGACAATTAGAACCTTATAGTTATTAAGAATACTTATGCTCTTAATCCAGATATAATTAATACATATGTACATTTAATGTTGTTGACTTTGATTCATTATAAAGTGAGATCTTTTTTCACAGTCAATAGTCTTGGTGAGTTGGGTCACGACATTATATGCATGAAATATATGGATATTAATTATTGATAGAATCCACGTCTCGTTAGAGATTGATGATACCCCCTTGAGTAAACTTATAAGTTTCAGTTATGTCAAACCCTGTAGGTGGATATTTGTATCCGACATATCGAATAAGTTAAGTGGTTAGTCTCAAGGTGTTTTATAAGATGTTGATTAGTGGAGATTGTTAGTAATCGACATTTAATCAACGGGTATCTGTAATCTTAACGTGGGGAGATTAATAAGTATTTAATAACGTGGAGCTCGAAATATAATCGAGATAGAGATGGGAGTGCAATTATAATTCTTTAGTGGTGTGAATTATAATTTGTGAAATAAGAATAGAATCCGGGTGGGATTAGGTTTTCTTATTTACACAAGGAGCCCAAATTTATTTCTCCTCAGGTCCCTGCTCTAGCCCTATAAATATATCGTTATGTTCTCTAGGTCTTACAACAGTCATTCAGAAAATTAGAATTGAGGCTATGAGAGAGAGAACAAAGAGATCACGTAGAAGTCCACACTTGGCTACGTGATCGAGATATAAGGGAATATGGCAGAAGATCATGAGGTACTGTCGAGCAGAGTTTGTTGCATACAGTAATCGGGTCTGTCAAGTTCAAAAATAAACAAGTCAACCAGCGTTTGTGTCTACGGATGAGAGGTAAACCCTAATTTCGCCTCGTAGAGTTTGTGTTTATTTTTGTTGTTTAATCTGTACACATAATTACTGGGTTCTGGGATTCGTTTCCCAACAATTTTGTTGTTTTCCTTTCTTGGAATCGTCATGTGTCTGGAGCAAAGAGCTGACATTTGTACGTGGAATATTCAAAAAGGGTTCTAGACTGTGCATGTTCTCCTCTCCTTTCTCATTTTTCCAGTTTTATTTTGGGTCCATAATAAGCTCAGAAAATAAAAAATAAAAAAAAGCACACATGCAATACACTTTTTATGATCTTTTCAATACATTTTCACACAATCTAATACGCTTTTTACACTTTTCAACATACTTTTTTTAACCTTAAGTATATTTTCCTTTTGTGCTTACTATAGGGATTCACTTCATTTCAAAAAAAAATAATATTTCATGGACAAAATAGTACTGTAACTTAAGTATCCGAGCCTGCTATGCACCTCGACTAATTTTGGCATCCAATTCCATCGAGCATTTGCAGGAAGCCATTCTACTATACTAGTTATATATGTACACACACTCCCTCTTTCAATTTGTTTGTTCATTTTGAAAAATCCAACTTAGCAAGAGAACACAATCTTTGTACTTTTAATTTTCAAACTTTCCAAAAGAAGTGTGGAAAAGAAAAAAACATAAAATTTGAGTTTTTTTTTTATATTTAAAATAGACATACAATTTTAAACATAAAGAAGTCAAAAAAGGGACAAACAAACGGGATGGAAGGAATTTTTTTTTATTGCAAGGGGGCTTCTTTGCCAACCACTTTGCCTAGGAGTCGACAAAGTGGTCTTGTCTTGAGAATTAGGAATTTGCTCCCACATAAGGTCTTAGGTTCAATTTTTCTTGCCAGCAAACTCTTGGGGCTACCGGGGTTATACCCGGTCATTACCTCCAGAGCCACAAAATTAGTTGAGGTGCGCGCAAGCTGGCCTGAACATTCAGTTATATAATAAAAAAGATCAATTAAGCACATTTATTGTAAATTAAAAAAAAAAAAAAGAAACACGGCAATACGTACATTTCCTCCTTGGCTTCCACTGGTCAATAGTTTTCTAATCGACGTGGTAATTGATTATTTTTACTATATCGAGTAACTAATAGTTAATTTATTATTTTTGCTATACGGGGATTTATATTTTTGGTATGGGGGAAACGTGCTAGCACATAAAATAAACGTGTTAACACATACTAATTCACAACTCGATGTCTGAGTCAGCTTGCGCGCACCTTGACTAATTAGTGTAGTATCGGAGGCCGGGTTATGTAGCCCCTTCCACAGGGGAGCTGGGGGGCGTGCTGCACAGCTTGGTGCTGTGCAGCGTGCTGTGCACCCGCATGGCGCGGCCGGCCGGCCACTTTTTAGCGATCCGAGACGTTCACCGGATAGCCCTCGTCGAGTACTACAAATGTACCAAAAATCAACTTGACCGGATATCGTTAAGTACCTAATCGGAACACAAATAGATTGAAATGAAATGGAACACAAATGTACATAAACACTGGATCCGATTCACTAAACCCATTTTTTTCAAGCTATTTGTGTTCCGATTAGATATACTTAACGATATCCGATCAAGTTGATTTTTGATACGCTTGTAGTACTCGACGAGGGCTATCCGGTGAACGTCTCGGATCGCCGAAAAGTGGCCGGCCGGCCGCGCCGTGCGGGTGCACAGCACCAAGCTGTGCAGCACGCCCCCCAGATCCTTCCACAGGGGTGAGGTTCTGGGTTTGACCCTTGTGATTTACTAACATCTAACAGCTAACTCTGCTAATGTATATTGCCTGACAAAAAAAAAACTGTATTGTTTTTTAAAATCAAAACACCACATATTTTTTTGCCTACCTGCAAAGCTCCCTGATTATTGAGGTATACACTCAAGAAATTAGTACTAAAGGTTATAAAATGGTTAGCTTGTCATGATATCACCTCTTAGTTGAAAATCGTCCATGTTAGTAGTTAATTAAGAGTGACACTATGGCCTTGTTTGATAACACAGATTCAACACTTAAAACTGAATGAATTAAGTAATAAGTGATTAAGTAGGTTTGATAACCACATTTTACATTACTTACAAAATTAAGTACCTCTTAAAATGTAAGCTTAAAAGTTGAAAAAAATTAAGTAGCTTTGAGCTACTTAATTTTGACTGAATTGGTTTGTGTTTTCATTACCACCAAACCACTATACCACCGTTACCACCACCACTCTGCCGCTCCCACCACAACTCCGCCACTGCCGCCACCACCACCACTCCGCCACTACCACCACCACCAACTCCCACCACCACCCACTGCCACCACCATTGCCACCACTACACCACCACCACCCCCACACTACTCTAACCATCACTCTACCACCAACGCCGCCACGATGCTACCACCACCACTTTACCACCACAATCACCATCTCCACCACCACCACCACTATCATTACCACAAATATTATAGAGACCACCACACTTTGCAACTTCCATCACCATTCCACCTCTACCACAAAAACTCTTTCGCCGCCTACATTACCACCACACCACCACCACTCCCACTCCCACCACCATCCCGCCACCACTACCACCACCACTTTGACACTCCCGCAACAACTACCACCACCACCACTACATCACCAATACCCTCCCCCCCCCCCCCCCTCCACAACTCCCACCACCACTGCCGCCACTACACCACCATCACTTCTCCACCACAACTACCCCACCATCACCTCCCTCGTCCACCGCTACCATTATTCCACCACTTCAACCACCAGATGCCATCACTCCACAACCACCACCACCACCACCAATACTCCCACTATCACTCTACCGCCACCGCAACGACCACAACTCCCATCAGTATTCCACCACCACCACTACCTCCACCACCTCCCCACCAACCACCACTCCACCACTCTATCCTCGAGCCACCATAATCACCATTATTGTAAATACACGGTGACCATTAATAACAACTCCATCCTCGAACCATCTTGTCAATATTGCATACTCCCTCCGTCCCAAAATGTTCTACCTATTTCCCTTTTTGGACTTCTTAAAGATTTGTCTATATCTTTTATATTATAATATTTTATATATTCAATATGGATCTTGTTTGATAGATCTCAATTAATATTTTTAAACAAAAATTACAAAATCATAAAAACCATTATAGATTGTGAGATATAAATAACTTTTTGTGAGGTTCCAAAAAGGAAACAGGCAAAACAATTTGGGACGGAGGGAGTATATTTTTTTAGTTGGATAATTATACACTTTTTTCATTTATTGATTTGATTTTTGCATTCCATTATGGATGTGTAAAAGGCAAAGTAGAAAAATTAGTGAATTTAATATTTCAGCTTATTGTACACATCAAACAGCTTATTTTTTAGTGCTTAAAATTCAGTTCATATCAAACAGCTTATCAGCTTAACAAATTCAGCATTCAGTTTCCAGCACTTAATTTTCAGTTTTCAGTTTTCAGCTTTCAGCTTTATCAAACAACACCTATGATACATACTCATGACAAAAAACCCTTTCAAGAAAACCTATGGTTAAGTGTGCATAATCAATTTCCAAAAAAAGAAATAATTAGTGATAAATACACAATATTTTGTCTATTTGAAGGGAAGGACAAGGAACTTTAATTACCCAAAAAAAGGACAAGGAACTTTTGCAGTCAAATATAAAGACATTATTTGTAATTATACTTTTAATAAAAGGATAAAACACACACCCTCTCTCTCTCTCTCTCTCTCTCTCTCTCTCTCACATTGAACATGCAAAGACAATTTCACGGAGATTTAGATCGGCCGATGGGCGGTGCTGTGCTAATTAATTGTCAGACGGGTTTGTTCCATTTGGGGTTTTACTTGACATTGCAATTGGGGCTGTTGGGTCTTTTTTTTCCTTTTTTAAATTGGACTGTCGAGATTGAAGATTATCTATATTTCTTTGTGATAGAAGTCTCCCTCCTGCTTTGTTTAAAAACACAAGCTAAAAGTCAGTTGATGCATATGGGATATGGCTGAGTTGAGTGGTTGTTGCAAGAGAAAATAGTAATATTTTACTAGATACTCATAAGATTTTAAAAACCACTGAACTTCCACTAGATTTGGATGCCAAACAACTTCCAGAAAAACTAGTGATACTTCACTAAATATACTCTTTGAGCATTCACTAGGTTTTACGAGCGAAACTATTTTTTTAAAACTAAGTGAACATCCACTAGATTTGGGCACAAAATGTTTTTAAAAAATTAGTGACATTTCACTAATTTTTTTGGTCACCGGAAGTGGTCAGCAAGAGGTGGGGTGGTGGTAGGCCGGAGGTGGGGTGTTGATTTTTTTGAATTTTATGTTCGAAATTTGAATTTTTAAAAATTAGTGACATTTCACTAATTTTTTTGGTCGCCGGAAGTGCTCGACCAGAGGTGGGTGGTGGTTGGCCGAAGGTGGGGTGGTATTTTTTTGAATTTTATGTTCGAAATTTGAATTTTTAAAAATTAGTGGCACTTAACTATTTTTTTTGGTCGCCGGTAGGGCTCGGCCAGAGGTGGGGTGGTATTTTTTTTGAATTTTATGTTCAAAATTTGAATTTTTAAAAATTAGTGACACTTCATTAATTTTTTTGGTCGCCGGAAGTGCTCGGCCAGAAGGGGGGTGGTGGTCGGCCGGAGGTGGGGTGGTGATTTTTTTAAATTTTATGTTCAAAATTTGAATTTTTAAAAATTAGTGACACTTCACTAATTTTTTTGGTCGCCGGAAGTATCGGCCACAGGTGGGGTGATGGTCGGCTGGAGGTGGAGTGGTGATTTTTTTTTAATTTTATGTTCGAAATTTGAATTTTTAAAAATTAGTGACACTTCACTAATTTTTTTTGTCTTTATGTTCGATTGCAAAAGTTCCTTGTCCTTCCTTTTAAAAATGTCAAATGTTTTTTGTTTTTATGTTCGATTGCAAAAGTTCCTTGTCCTTCCCTTTAAAAATGCCAAATGTTTTGAATTTTTGGCTAAGTGGCCCAAAAAAAACTAGCATTGTATTTTGATAATTTCTTATTCAGTGCATTAGTAACTATCACTATATTAAAAAAATTCCCTTTTTAAGTACATTATGACATCTGATTGCAAATAATCACTTTTCGTTATGTCCGTTTCACACCTAAAAAAGAAATAAGTATCTAAAACTCTCATTTGCGGTGGGCCTAATGTTGCGCGCCTTGCGCGCAGCACCCACACTAGTGTAGATTGAACAACACCCCACATGTATTTTGCAAATTCTATTGAATCATTCATTATGGAAAAAAGATCTCAATTTATAGTTGTGTGCAACTGTTCAAACGATGAATTTATTTACATATATTTACAGCTAACAAGCGTTGTGCTCAGTGGCGTAGTCAAGAATTAAGGCGAGTAGAGGCACGTTTTACACATACTTCAACCAATAAAACAACTTTTGTACTAAAAATATTTAAAAAAACTATCATAATTGTAAAGAAAGTTACATAAATTATCTATACAAAATAATTGATTGAATTGTCTCAGCGGACTAAGTGTACGACCAATTCAATATACAAGAACTAAATTTCAGCGGACTAAGTGTACGACCAATTCAATATACAAGAACTAAATTGCAATATTTATCAATACGCTTCAATTAGAGAGGATATATATAGTGATTTCCACACCCCCTTTTTTGATAAGAGCATCCCCATTTTTTTTCCTTTTTTGTGTGAAAATTAAAAGACAAAAAGAGCGAAGCACTAATCAAAAAAAGGGGCTGTGAAAATCCTTTTCCACTCCAAAATCTCCCAATTTAAATTACATTGTGGGTTCTATTAACAAGGAGAAATAAATAAGACAACCCTAAAAATTGTAAATAATTATTGAAGTATATTGCTTGTAGGCCACTGTTTAGCCACTTTTGAATTTTGGACATTATGTGTCCAAACCGTAAGTAGTGGCTATTTTTGCATAAGACATCTCATTTCACCATTGTATTAGAATTGTTATAATGTTCAAATGAATAGATTAGAATTCGATGGAATCTAAAATATAGAGAGTGATTAAAAAGAGAATATTTCATAAAAGAAAAGGATGATAATTTTATTTTATTTTTTTAAAAAAAAGATTGAGTGCACTGGGCCTAGGCTCCCCCGGCAACTGGTTGTGCTTGTTCGATGCACAAGACCCAAAAAAAACGATGAAAGAATAGAGTTGAGAAAAAATATTAATATCAACATTGTTCCCTTTCTATAAACGAAAAGATACTCCCTCCGTCCCAAATTGCTGGTCCTTTTTATTTTGGGATGTCCCAAAATGTTAGTCCTATTTCTAAAAACAACAATAAAAATATGTCAAACTTCCAATATTACCCTTAAAAGTACTCTCTCTCTCTCTCTCTCTCTCTCTCCCCCCCCCCCCCCCCTCAAACTTCCAATATTACCCCAAATTGCTAATTTCACAGTTTTAGAAATTTGTATCATTTCTTAATCGTTTATATCTTTTACTTTATAATGTTTTTCATGATTTTTAAAACTTTCTATAAAACAACTAATTGAGATCTATCAAATAAAATCTATATTGCATATTTTTTAATATCCATATTGAAAGATATAAACAATTTAAAACCACTTAATAAACTTCATAGTTTGGAAGGATAGTTTTGGAAATCTAAGACAATAGTTTCGTCTCCTTAAAAAGTTGGATTCCCCAAAAGGGACGAGCAATTTGGGACAGATGGAGTATTATATATATCTAAATTTTATAAGTTAAAATTTAAATTACTTGAAAATTTTGAAGTATTAGCTTTTATTTATGTTCTTTATATAATAGAAACCAACTCTCCACGTCCCAAAAATCTAACGTACAATGCTTCTTGTTTTTCAACATCTCAGTCTCTCACTTATAATTATCACCCTTCACACGTTTTTCTCTCTCCCCCACAGAATCCGGGGATTCTGTAATGCTGCATCCAAGCAATTGATCTCAGTAATGAACGGCTCGGATCTCATCTCAGCAATAGACCACTCAAACCATATAAGTGTCGAGATGAAATCAGGACTATTGATTGTGTGATCAACTGCTCAAATGCCCATAATACTTTGTAATGCGGCTCCACACTACACGATCTACAATTCCACCCCTCACCCCACGTTTCTCTCTCTCACCCCACGTTTCTCTCTCCCTCTCTTAATTATTGACTAAACTTTCTCTCATCCCCTCGTTTCTCTCTCTATATATAAATAAATAAAAAATCAAAAGTCTGGAAATGATTAGGGGTTTGGAGAGATTATTCGATGACATTACGCCAAAACACGGAATAATCTCTCTTTTGTATGACATGATGATCCCACAACACCTAATCATTACTCCGTTTATATACCCGCCAGCTGAGTTGTCAAGAACAAAATGACAATAGGAAATTGAAAATAAAAAATTCATTCATAATTCTTGCCTTGGTTGGTTTCGAAACTCTTCTTTTGTCTTTCCCTTTGTTCTTGGCTCAAATCACAGCTTTCCCTAATACTCGTTCACCATTTGACGCTCTCAATTGAACGAGAAAAATGACGGACGACACGACAAAGTCGCCAGCGCCTCCTGCCGGGGACGTGGAGAGCCAGACACCGGCGACAGGGTTTGGGGTTACGGGTATCCTGAGACGATGGAGGAGAGAGGATTTGGTGAAGAGAGGTACGCTGGCTCTACGTGGTTTAGGCTTCCTGTTTTCGCTTCTTGCTTTTATTGTCATGGCCAGTAACAGTCACGGCGGTTGGGAAGATTTCGACAAATACGAAGAATACAGGTCTCATCTCATCCAATCAACTCTCTTCCATAATTTCATTCGATTTATTTATTACTACTATTATTTCAAAGAGAACACCCTTTCTTCCCAAAATTAAAATAATATGAAAAATAAGGAGAACACCATTTTGGTGTGAAATTCAGATTTGAAGTGAATAGATTTATGATATGTTATTTTTTGTTTTTGGGTTTCGTGTTCTTAATTTTTAGGGAACACAAAAATTTTCATTTTCTTGTAAAATTTAACAAGAAAATGCATTGAAAAGCAAGAAAATAAGGGAGTACACGAGTTAAATAAACCCCAACAAATATATAATTGTGAATATGGATGAAATTGTGGAGTTTTGATCGTTTGCAGGTATGTGTTGGCCATAGCGATTTTATCGACGCTGTACACAGGGGCGCAAGCTCTGCGGCAACTTCAAGAGATGCATGCTGGGAAACAATTTTTCCTACCGCGGACTTTGGCATTGGTTGACTTCTTTGGTGATCAGGTTGCCCTCTAATTTTTATTCGTTTCTAAGGGTACCCTTTTTTTTTTTTTTTTGAACTGCAAGGGTTCCGTATTTCAATCATGCGAATTTGACGGGGAAAAAATCATTGTGTGGGAGGGGTGGCTTAATTTGCAATTCATGGCTTTTGGGAGATTTCCAGACGTTGAATTTACGCAGACGCAAGGTTTCCAAGAAAGGAATCCTCTTTCGCAGGGAAAGGGTAGGAAAGGAATAGTCTTAAGTCACATAGGATACTAGGATTTATCAAACAACTTTACGAAACACTTCCCAGAAATTGTTTTTGCAAACAGAACAGCCCCACATTTCCATATCATAATCATTTCTTATTGGAGACATCTTTTTGGTTATTCCTTTCCTCTCTGAAAAGTTGGTTGTTAATTTCTGGATGCTGGATATTTCTCTAGAAGAAAAGGTTCCAAAAACGCATCATGTTTGATGTCGATTCTATACTTATTTTCTCTCTTTGACCGAATTTTTGTAATCATCTTTTGGCTATGTTGTGTTAGAGTAACATCGACATAAAAGCTAAAAACTCAAAACTCCGATACAATGTTAAGTTAAAATTCTCCAAAAAGATTCGGATACTAAACAGTGGCTTTGTCATTGACTTTTGAAAATTTATGGAACTGCAGATTGTGGCGTACTTGTTGATATCTGCAGCATCATCGGCAATTCCCTTAACAAATAGAATGCGACAGGGGGCAGACAACATATTCACGGACTCCTCTTCTGCTGCAATTAGCATGGAATTCTTGGCATTCATCACAGTTGCATTTTCCGCGCTCATTTCTGGATATAAACTATCAACTCAATCTTACATCTAAGTAAAGCTGCTTTGTTTCGTTAAATTCTTTTGTTGATTGTTGCATATTGTTCCATTGCTCACCCCACGCCATACCCTGTATACCTGATTTTGTGTTTGTGTCTATAGTCGTTTATCTTCTATATATAGTTGAATATACCCGCCCAGTGTTCCAAGTGTACTATTCCTCTCCAGGGTAGTCTTGATCATATTGTTATGCATTAAAACATTCGGTTGGAATTACTTTTTGAATTATACAGTAAATTTGTTGTTTGGGAATCTCTCTAGCATAATTTTTCTCTGTTCCTTGAATTTTATGTCATCGGATGATTAGACAAGTACTCTGTATATACCTCTCCTGGCTGGCTGTTTTTTTTTTTTTATAATCAAAGAACTTTATTAATCTCTAAAATAATACAAAGATTAAAAGGGAGGAAGGGTAGTTACGCCTAGATTGCAACCGGAGGAGGGAATTACACCCTCACAACCACTAGACGTAACAAACCACATCGGACCCCAACGGTTGGCAAGGAGCCAAACGAGAAACCAAACAAAGCCCGATCATAATTCTCCATGTCAGCCCATCCAAACGAATCTCCATGTCTGCCGCCGCGGCCTCCAAAACCTAATCAAACTTGGAAGATGAATAGCCACGTCGACGCGTCCCGAACGAGCGGCCGAAACTCCAATAGTGGCAGCCAAGACGCCACCTAAACGGATCTTAAAAACTGCCCGGAGTAGCAGCAACCGAGAAGCCCAAACGCCACCGCATCACCACCGCATAAGTCCAACGCCAGACGCCCAACCAACCGTCCGCAGTCCAGCAACCAAACATCCAAGGCGTCCCTCCAATCATCCACGCAGCTAGAAACAAAACCACCCAAACCACCCCGCCGCAAATCACCACCAAGACCCAAAACTACTCTCTCTCCGCCGCAGCGAAACCACCGTGCCACCACAAGCCATTAGGCCAAGGGCCGAAGACATCCAACAATGAAATCGGCGTGGCACCGGTCCGACGAACCGTTAGGCGAAAGGGGAAACGCATCCAGCAATGCGAACCACAAGTCGGAAAAACCGGAAAAGGAGGGGGAGAGAGAGCAGATCTGGGGAAGGGATGAGCGAGGGCCAGAGGGCGCAGAACACCAAAGCTCCCTTAACGCCGCCAAAGCGCAAACATCACCACCATAAGCCGCCGCACACTACCTGAAAAAAAGGAGAAGAAACAGAGAAAGGGATCGAGAGAGAAAGGGTGAGGGGTGAATATCCCTCCCCTCCCGCCACCGGAGAATGGGGGGGAGGGGAAGGAAGAAGGAGAAGAGAGTGGCGGCTAGGGCTTAAGATTTTTAGAGAGAGAGAGAGAGAACTCCCTTGGTCATGTGTATATTTCCTGGCTGGCTGTTACAGAAGATGATTGTTATTTCAGTTGATAAGTGTAACTAAAAACAGTGTTCCATCGAGCTTCTTTGTATGGAAACTTCATTTGGTAGGATGACGAAAGGCTACTTCAATCTAGGAAACAACAATGGAAGCACAACACAGCACAGCACGGTAGCCAAATCAGGGGTAATATGTTGTCCCGAGTCTGAACTATACGTATCTAGTCGTCCATTGTCCAAGGGAAACACTTTTAAGCAAAAATTGATTGAAGTTCTTCTTGAGAACACCGTTCAGTCTTTCATTTAGGGTTTAGCCCCCAAATATTTGTTTCAATTGATCAGAAACCGAAAACCTTTGCAGTTCAAAAAAAGAAACCTAAAACCTTTGTGGATCAGAAACCCACAATAATTCACCATGTTCAAATTGACCAAAAAGAAGCATATCATGATAGATCAGAAACCTAAAACCTTATTATAAAATATCGCAAATGTGATCAAAGCTACAAGACATAATAAGCAGAAGTATCAAATAGTACTCTCTACCATTACTTTCTAATGACCTTGATTGCCGGCCATGATAAAACTACACAACACAGCTCTTTTCTTAGAGAGCATCCAGAGTTCATTTAACATTGATTTCATCAGGGATTTTCATTCTGTCAAGTAAAATAAAATCCCAATCCATAACACACATGATGATGGTCCTCTGCATCTTCCAGAATCATTGTGGAGTGACGAGGCGAAGCTGAACCTTCCCAACCAGACTGAAGCTTCAAAACTCCTTACTGAACGTCTACAAACTGTAATTTCCAGCACTTCGGGTCCAATTCAGCCTGATGGGGAAATTTTCTTTTAGTCCTACAGAGAAGGAAAAAAAACAGATACAATTGACAAACAATCGGTTCACTGGAATGATTTTGGGAATGAATGGATCGTTTTGGCCTCTTCTTTTGAAAGGGCAGTTCCATTCCAACTTCATTTCAGTAAGCCTGACTCTACCTCGTTAATGCTTTCTTTTCTTTTCTTTTTTGTTTGAAAGGCTTGCCTTATTACTGCTCAAACGATAGGTTTTTGAATTCACGCAACAAACAGTTACAATCAGCACTAGGTTTGAACTTTGAATGCAAACCGAAAGATGGTAGAAGAACATAGTAGGACATACCTGAAGCACCTTCTCTCTCCACTGAAAAACACAGCCACGGGCTTCTAGATGTTCAAAAAGGGGTTTCGGCAACAATGACTTAAAGGAGGCCTGGAGCTTCACTTTTGTAAGCGCACCACAGGCCAATAGAGCAGCTGCCAACCCACTTGGAGTTAACCTTTTCAAGTGCAGTATAGTCATTGTTTGTAAGCAGCTGATACTAGCAAGCGACAACAGCCCTAGTTCTGTCACTGAGGTATACGACAAGTTAATCTGCATATAAACGAGAAATATGTGTGTTTAGATGCCAATGTCTAATCAGAATCTGAGAGAGAGAGAGAGAGAGAGAGCATACTTGTCTGAGATTTTGAGATAAGTGAGCAAGTGGGATCATTCCTGTGTCGTTAACATTGTAGCATTTCTTTATGTCGAGCTTGATGAGTTGCTTACATCCAGCAGCAATTGCTGTGATGCCTAAAGACGTAATAAGGAAACACCCTCGACTTTCAAGCGTGTTCAATTTAGAACATTTTGACAAGGATATCAAAGATCTGTCAGTGATATCTTGACAATAGGCTAAATTAATCATCTCAAGGCCAGGGCAACCAGCAGCAACAGCCAGAATGCCAGAATCCGTTATTCCTGCCGACCTGAAAAAAAGATCCACGTTCACATAATTTGAACACTCAGACAAACACTTAAAGCTTAACCTATATGAATAAAGTTCAAATCTCTAACCTGTACAAATCAAGCTCCATAAGTTTTGAACAGCCCATGCCAATATGGGAAAGGCCTTCGTCTGTTATATTAAGGCAGATTCCGAGTTTTAAGCTGGAGAGTTTGGAACATCTTGAAATGGACTTCAAACCTGTATATACCCAAATACCATGAGTAACTGACAAATACAACTGTACAGTCAGAACTAAGAAGCACTCAAGAAGACTAAAATGCAAACCTTCATCATCGATTTCATTATCTGTGAGGTCAAGCTCTTCGAGAAGATGACATCGTTGTCCAATTAATACAAAAGCTTCTTTTGGCACCAAAGTACATGACTCCATTTTGAGGGATGTAAGAGAGGTGCATGAATTTGTAATGTGGGCAACTGAGACGTGAGTGATCTTGCGGCAGCATGTGATATCTAATTTCCTCAGGTCTTTGTGTCTTGTCACTAAGGAAGAAAGACCTTCGTCTGTCACACCCGAGCATTTACTTAAGCTTATCTCTCTGAGTGATACGCACCAATTTCCGATAGCCTTCAGCCCGGAACATGTGACTGGACAACAATCTAGTGTGATTGATTGCAATGCTGAAAGCCTTTGCAAGGTATAAGCAAGAGCAGGAGTGACCTGAGCCGGCATCCAGTGAACAATGAGCCAAGTGAGAAAGAGAGACTTAAAAAAAAAGGCACCCCAAATATTTAGAGGCAACGGAGTTAAAGAACTTACAGGAGAGCCATATGCTAATATAAGCTGCCGTAGACATCCAGTACCAATTGTTAGAGAAGATAGGCCCAAATGACTAACATTTTGACAACTTGAAATATCGAGGGTCTGTTGAAGAAGCCGTAAGTTCATGAATTACAAATCAAATGACAACTTTGGAGGAATGTAAATTTATTTCAATGGCAGAAATAACAGCATCATCTTGAAACAAAAGAGTCAAAGAGATGAAGTTGTCTTTTAAAAGAAATCAAAAGACATACTATTATTTCTTCAATGATAGGTACCTCTAATGATTTGCACCCTTGCTTGAGGACGGCAAGGCTGTCATCATCAATACCAAAGCATCCCTCCAGAACCAGATTTTCAAGATATTGTAGCTTCAAGATTGATGGTAAGCATTTATTGGTGATCTGCACATGAAGAAAAATGGGAAAAAAGATCAATACATGTTCATTACAAACATAAAAGAAGTAAAACATACATGCATATGAACCGAAAGAGGAATCACATAATTTGAATCAAAAAGAACACCTTGAGAGAATCCTGAGGGGTATGGAGGTTCAGAGTAAAACCAAGATTTCACAACACCAAATATATATCTTATCCTTAATAATCAATTGAATCAGATTTATGAAGATGCAACAAATATCCCAATTTTTTTGTCATGTGAATATCAAATTATGTGTTGAATAACAGATCTAATCATCACATAACAATTGAATCATCATAGAATTCAACTGTTTTCAGTTTAAATGAAAGACAAGGCACTTGCCATAAGAATCTTCGGTATAAGTATTTTATGCATGATTACTAAGTCGCACACGATGGTTGTGAAAGGGATAAAGACACTATCAAAATTATGAAATTTGATAATAAAATTAAGTATTTCTGCAAAACGTTCACATCACAAGCTAAGGAAAATAACATCAGATCTCATACATAAGATATAATAGCATGCTAAAGTATATCATGATTCGTGACATTATCACACATTCTGGATGCTGCAAGGAAGATGTAGTTCACCAGATCTTATTAGGTTAATCCGTCAACTTATAGTAGTTGGTTATACTTCTTGCTCATTACAACTAATCGAACAAATATGCATTCCATCTTTTCAACTAAAAATGCGAAATAATTTCAATAACATATCGAGCTTCCAGATCAAATAAAAGGCCTTTTTCAATCATAAAGCAACATGGTCAGTATTCCATTGTCGTGGCAGAGCTGAAGTCATGAATGAATGCATATATTCTGAGCAGGATAAACGTCAATACCGGGACTTAATAATCTATTTTCATATCTACTTCTTCTCTATGTTTCTAGGCAGGTCACATCTACACAACTCTATGGTATCCAACATGAATAAAACCTTCCCTATATACTACACATGCTACCATATAAAAACATTTAATTCATATGGCAAACACTCAATCAACTTTTCCTCTACGTCATAAAAAATGAAGCCATGTTTCCAAGGCACATAATCCTTCCAAGGCCCACGTCATTGCATAGGCTTACAAAAATCGATTTCAAAATCCGAGACAACTATGAGCCTAATGGCCTATCATCGTTCCATCAAGACTAATCGCATTTAAGAATCCAACAAGAATACATCCTTCCTGTAAACTAAACATGCTTTCACAGAAGAGATATAATTCATAATGCATCACCGATGATAGAACATTTTCCACACACTGATTAAATTGGACTTCCAGGAAAAGCCTTGGTCAACTCTAACAAAACTCTGAAAATCACAATGAAAAAGCAGTATAATAACCAACACCTTGCTCAAATCAAATGAGCAAAATATATGCAAATAAAACTTAAGATTCCACAAACTGACTTATTGAAGTTGAACTGGCCTATTGAGTAAAATTGGGTTGATGTATTGTGAGAGAATGACCTGTCTCGTGAAGCGCAATAAGCCAGTATTGAGAATTAGTCAGTCTTGTGAAACAGACTCTAACTTCAGATCCAAACCTGTTTGATTGTAGTTTTCCTAATCAGTCTTCAGGACTTTCTTTTTTTTTTTTTTGGCAAACTGTTTTTGAAAGTAAAAGACTCATTAGTCTTATATTGTTCTTCTTGTGGACATGGTTTACCAAAACACTTAACAAAAACAATATTGATGTTCATCCCCATCTAAAAATGGTCTCTTTTTCCAAAAACATTTCCTGAAAAAAAGCTCCGAAAACTGACAACCAAACAAATTTACACAGTAAATCCAAAAACAGATTCTGAAAACTAAAACCAAATAGGACCCAATAAATCAGAAAATGACCCATAAATAAGACCACACATAAAAACCATAGCACTCACAATCCATATCTAAATAAAGGAGAATCTAAAGAAAATTGATTACCGGCAAGTAAGAGAGATCCAAGCTACGAATCTCCTTACACTTAACAGCAATCAAACCCACACCCAAATCACCAACACCCAAACACCACTTCAAGTTAATGAACCTCAACTTCCTACATCCAACTGCAATACAGCCAATACCCATATCAGTAATCCCCTTGCACCTCGCCAACGACAGCCTCTCCAAATTCTCGGCCCTGGCAATCGCGGCCGCAGCCGAATCCCTCAACTCCGTCGCGTTGGACAGATCGATTTCGACCAGGTTGGAGCACCCCGTGGCCAAACTCGACAGACCCACGTGGGTAAAGAACTTGGATCTGGAAAGATCGATGGACCTCAGCATTTTGTTGCAAACGGAGGAGATGGTAGAGAGAGAGGCGTCGGTGACACGAGGGCAGAGAGAGAAGTCGAGATGGGTTATATAAGGGTATCGAGTCAGGGTCTTTTTTAGGTGGTCTGGGCGGAGGGGTTTGAGGGTTGTGCGGTGGTGAGACTCGATTGAGAAGAAGGATTTGCAGACGAGGGAGAATGATTTTTTGTCGAGTGGGTTTTCATTGAGTTTGTCTAGGATTGAGAGGACGAGTTCTTCGGAGAGGAGATCGAAAGAAGAGTTGTTGCATGCGAATTCGTTGGTTGATTTTTGCCTCTTCATTGTGTTGAAGGGATGAACAAAATGCGATTTTGGGGGAGGAGAAGATGAAGATTTATGGGTTTTTTTTTGCTTTTGTGGGAATCTTTGTTTTATGAAAGAGAGTGGTTGGAGAATTGGAGAAAGCAATCAGTACTACTCTGCGTACCTGTTAACAGAAAAAGACTTCACCTTCTTGGTTGGTTTAGGTGACAACAGAGGGAGGAAGAAGGATATTCAAATTACAACACTGTCCTTTTGGCTCTTTTCCGATGGGGTCCACTTCTTTTCTTACGGACATAAATGCCCTCTAGGTTTGAACACGGGTTACTTATTAAAATAGTGGTCTAGCTCGTGTATATACTAGAAAAATTAAGAAAAGGGGAAAGAGTTGACCAGTTGCACGAATTTCAAACCGCCCCATTTACAAAAATTTCAATTTAAATTCGAAAAAAATTCTTTTTGGAGTGATCCCACGAGAGTTGAGAGTTGATATACTTGAGAAGTTTTCATAATTGAGGATTTTGGAGCCAGAGATAAACCAGAATATGGAAATAGTGTTGTCACGTACATAGAGGTACAATTGTTTTCTTTTTCTTTTCGTAAAATTTTAATACATGCAAGGTCAAATATGCAAAATATCGTGACATAAGCCTATTCTATGGAAAAAAAGTTCAACTCAGTGGCGATGCGTACCCAACTTCTTTCTACAGTATATAACTTGCTCCGCCCTTACTTAAGAAAGAGCAAAATGTTAAATCTTAAGTCTTGAGCGTTAAGCTAACCTATATTTTTTAATAGCTAACTCTCATAAGCAACAAAAATGAAAATAAAAAATTCACACCAAATTTTAATTTTATCTTTCTTAACCATTCACTATACACTACGTCAAGTTTTACCTTTCAAAATTTATGTTTAAAAAAAATTATATTAAGGTGTTGTTCCTCCCATCGGCTTTTTGGGCACTTTTGTCCTTTTGATCTTTTGCACTATTTTTAAAGGGAGGTTTTCAATACAAATCACTTTTCCTCACATGTACTCCCTCTCGCCCCTTTTTAAATGTTCATTATAGGAATACAAGAAAATGTGTAATTTCAAACTCCCCAAAAATATATTTTTCTATATAATTTCTTAATTTGTTTTGTACTAAATTAAAGTGCTCATTGAGGACTTTAATTTGGTGAAAAAATTAAAAACATTCAACATAAGTGCATTTTTTAACGTCCATAAAAATATACGTTTTTCAAAAAGAAATTTAAAAAATGACGGAGGGAGTATCAACTAAAAAAAGCATATACAGGAAAAACAACATAGATATTGTCGATAGCATATGGACACGTAAAAAAAAAAAAACTAACTAACGGCACTTGAGTTAGTACTATCTCTTAAGGTTAAGTTTTCCCAAAAAATTTAGCAAACCCAGTTTTTATTTTAGCACCTGGTGAACTCATTTGCTGAAATCATGGTTGATTCATTTGAAAAACTCAGTCATCGAATTTGAAGAAGCAATTTCTCGGTCTTTCCAGTTTGAAAGCGGTGGCGTTGAATGTTCACTCGAAAACAACTTGTCTCTCGTAGTTATCTCTCAGTCAATTGACTTACGGATTAATTTGTTCCAGGATTTCAGCTTCCAAATTTCATTAAGATCAGGAGGAAGGTTGGAGTCAAGAGATAAGGGGCATTTTCGTCTTTGAAAACACCAATGATAGAGCCGTACTGCAAAGGACAGAAAGGACGGAAAGGTATAAGTAGGGGTAGTATTGGGCAATTGAAAAGTCAAAATCGAATGAGTGATACTCCTATTTGGGTCGGGGTCATAAGCGAGACCAGTTGTATTCAGTGGAGAAAGTATGTGAGGAAGGACATATTCGAGTCCGGAACGGTACGAATACATTTCCTCGAACAAAACGTCACCCCCCTTGAAATTGGGTCAATTTCACTCACGCCCCCCTGTATTCATTCCGAATCACACTACTGTCACACCCTGACAGAAAAATGGGGTTAAAACTCTACTCCCTCCGTCCCACATTGTTGTATCACTTTTACTTTTTGATTTTTTTCGAACAATTATCTATATTTCACAATCTATAATGATTTTTTGTACCCTTAATGGATGCACTATGGCACCCGTTAGCATGACCATTTTCTAACACGAATCAAAGTTCAATTTCCGTTGCACCAAAATGGGAAAAAAAATACCAATCAAAGTTAATGGAATGCGCCTAATAATTTGCTCATTCTCTCCTTCCGTACCGTCTCTTTCCCTCCTCTATTCTTTACCTAAATTTCACCAACTCTCATTGGAACCAACCATCTTCCGTCCACCATCGTCGTCGCCAACCGTACTACTTCTAATCAAATCAACTACTTACCTAGATTTTATTTTTATTTTTTTCAAATTGAGCGTTCCAAGAAGTATATGCACATAGTTTTTTTTTTTTTTTTGATATTATAATTTATGTTTGAGGATTTAAATTCAGCTGATTGTTGAATTTTTTTAATAAAGCAAGGGAAATTTTGTTAGTGAAAGATCCATTTCGACAAATGTCATGTTTTTCAAGCTTGTCAATTCACGGTTTACTAACAGATGGACCGGAGTGTTACCTAGAATAATAAAGTGAGGGACTGCAATGTAATTCTAGAGAGTAAAGGGGTGACAGCGTGATTCAGATAGAATAAAGGGGTGTCAGTGAAATTTATGCCTCGAAATATCATTAGAAAAATCAACATAGATAAATTTATTTGGTGGAGAATTGGGGGCATAAAATGACGACAAATATTTTACTAATGTGGAATAAGAACGGTTGGTAAAGATATGTGCACCGACCGTGGTGCACCGTCGGTGCACGCACGTCTGTGCACGTAGCAGCGTTCGAATAAGAAATAAAGATATTCTCCGATTTTGAGGAGGTGTTGCCGTACTTATGAGCGGACAAAATAGTACGCACCTTACCCTGATAAGAACGGCCAGAAAGAGATAGAAAAAAATCATAAAAAAACAAACCAAATAAAGTGGACTGGAGTGGAGAGTTATGCCTGCTAGACTAGTTGGGAAGATTCTAATTTAAAAGTCAGAAACAACGTTCGGAAAATAACGAATCGATTGCAATTTCTTTTTTGGAAAAGGCAAAAAAAAACGTCAAAACATTATTTTAGTGTAGATAATAGTAATTGTCACGAGACAACTTAAATTTTCTTTTTTCTTTTTTTTATTTTTGGATAAATCAGCTTGAAATAAAAAGAGGGCTAACCGAATATACAGCCTACAAGGGGTATACCCCAGGAGGATAAAAGAAAACTAAAAGAAAAGAAAACAACAAAAGAAAAAGATGAGAAACTAACGCCAAGAGGCTACAATGATCTACTGGTAAATGAATGAAAACAAGCCAAACGGCTAAAATGAGAGGAGGGCCATTGGGCTACGAAGGGATTAAGATTGGGTAACTTGCCAATACATGGCCAAAAGGCAACAAGAGTAATCTAACTAAGAGCTACAAAATATGACAAATGTTGAAAAAATATGCCAATACATGGCCAATACAAATTTTCTTATTTTCCCGTAAAAGACTATAATTTTAGTGTAGATAATAATTGTCACGAGACAACTTAAATTTTCTTAACTTTATTTGATAGACCCATTCAGTTTATTTTGTAGATAAGCTTTTGTAAATAAAGAATTTGGTAAATGATATCATGTCATGTATGTGGTGAATAAAATTGAAGATAAAACACAATAATATATTCTCTATGTATGAAATTTGATGTGTCATTTTATATTGGAGTAGGTAGCTGGTTTCACTTTTACTTGCGATATATTATCAGGAATTTTTTAGTGAATCCATATTCCTGGAAGCCTAGCACCCTATCTATAACAAAGGCTGAGTTTTTCAAAAAAATTTAGCAATTCAGTTGTTAAAATCAATATAATTTTAGCAAATGAGTTCACCAAGTGCAAAAATTATGGTCAAATCAACCACGATTTTAGCACTTGGTGAACTCATTTTTTAAAATCATAGTTGATTTTAGCAACGAAATTACTAAAATCTTTTGAAAAACTCAGCCAAAGTACAAGATTTTTTTTTTGGTGCCATGCAAAGTTGCGAGTTGTGAATCATCCTTTTCTTTCTTTTCATTAAAAAATACTATAAAGGGGGAAGGTTAGAGCCAAGAAAGGAGCAAGCTTTTTCTAAGGGAGGTGGTGACTCATGCAGGCCCTAATTGCAAGACTAGTACGACTCCGTGTTCTTTCCGTGTGTGTGGGACCCCGCACTACTTTCGCCTCAATATACCGTAATTGCGTAATACTAGTACATCAATTGGGTGATTCTCGTTACCGTTTTTTTTTATTGATAGCTCACTAGGCTAATAATAATATAATATGAAAAAAAATATGGTTTATGGAATACTTGTTTTATTTTTATACATACTTTTCACACGTTTCAATACATTTTTTTAACGACAGCCCAATGAGTGAGAAAAACTTGGGTGTCGAACGGGTACCACTCTGTCGCGCGTCGCGGACATCCAAAAAATTTGGTTGGCCTAGATTTTAAAGAGAGAAATCAGAGAGAGCGGTACCTGTCGCGCGTCGCGGACATCCAAAAAAATTTGGTCGGCCCAAATTTTAAAAAGAGAAATCAGAAAGAGGGGGGGAATATGAGCCGTCCGAAACACTTTTGAACACTTGAGATGTGCACTAGGCACCACGTGTGCATATACCCGCTTGGCACCCAAATTATTCTCCCAATTGGACTGATTTTAGAATTTTCCTTCTCATTTCTTGAATGTCCATTAGTTTTTTTTCCATTAATGCAAGATGTGATTGGCTAGCTTGCGCGCATCTTTATTCAATGCCTACAATTCCCCTATCAGCCATTTGTACACTTGTATGTTTTTGTGAGGTGGCTCTAATTGTTGCTAGTAGAGAGAATCAAATTTGAGAGTTTTAGAAAGAGTTAGCTCAAAGTCTCAGGCCAAGACTATTTCGTCAATCCTTTGAGGCCTGTTTGTTAGCGAAATATTTATATGAGGAGGGAAATGAGATATGATAAGAGAGAGATGTAGAGGTGGATATGGTTGGAGGGGGTATTACTTAAGAAAGGGAGACAAAACTTACTTGGTTTTGTTTTGTTGTTGTAAAAGGGGATATAATGAGTTGGATAATGTAAAGTTGCGTGAAAATTCCATTTTATCCCAAATAAAAAATCAAAAAAAAGAGGAAAGTGGTGGCCACCTGTGACTCTCTGCGTTGCACCTCAGTCTCTCTCTCTCTCTCTCTCTCTTGCCCGTTCAAGTGCCATTAACTTAAGGATTTTATGGTTTCTCTTTATTCAAATTTTTTTTGTGTGTTTTTTAGTTTTGCGTTAAATTATTGCTTTTACCCAAATATTATGGTGGTAAAGTGTATTTTAGGCCAATATTTTTCTCCAATTTGGATATAGTCATTTTTTGTGGGCCATATTTTGTTATATCTAATTCCAACTTCTTAGTGTATTTTACATGTCTCAACTTGACGTTTTATATAACTTGACATTTTATTTTGACATTTCTCCTAGATAACACCGGTTTGTTACCAATTTAGGACGCCGGTTTGTTACCATACTTATTTAGTCTAAATAAAAATATCACGACTTGTGTGCTCCAATCACGGACCAATTATTTTTTAGTTTTGGACCACTACCACGTGATGCCTCAACACCCTTATCTACGACACCTTCTTGTGGAGCTCAAAAAAATATGTGGTGAGGTCACATCTGAGTCACGCGTCATGAGCTTATCGTGTTGACAAAAAAGAAAACAAGATGGATACAGAATTACTCACTATTGATTGGGAACAATACCACTAATTTCAGTGCTTTGAAGTTAACCACTGTACAAACCAACCATTTAACGTACCGTTTAGAATGTTTTGGCATCCATTGGAGTACTTTTTACCCACTCAAGCAAACCCTTTGGGAGCTTTCTCCAAGGTAACACTTAAAACTCAGGGTGTTCTACTAACAAAAAAACAGTTTTTTTCAAAAACCAAAACAAGTCATTCTCTCACAATACATCACATAAAATACCGTGAAAACCTGTTTATTCTAAAAACATCCTTAGTGGAACATCCCCCAATCTCACATTTTTGGACCCATTTAAACCCCTCTACCCTTTTGTACCCAGAGGACAAAATGTGTACGTACTTCAGTTTACCAATTTAGGTGGTGTTTCTCCTCGCTTTTTCTTTTTTAAACTGTAAATAAAAGTTAGATTGTTTCTCTTATTATGAATTTTTGGACGTTTTATGTGAATAGAAACTTTTTAGACAACCATACCACTTCTAATCAAACCAATTTACCATCTACTGTCTACCATCGTCATCGACAACCATACCACTTCTAATCAAATCAACTACTTACCTAGATTTTTTTTTTCAAATTGAGGGTTCCAAGAAGTATACGCACATAGTTTTTTTTTTAAATATTACAATTTTTGTTTGAGGATTTAAAGTCAAGTGATTGTTGAATTTTTTTTAATAAAGCAAGGACAAATATGTTAGTAAAAGATCCATTTCGACAAATGTCGTGTTTTTCCATTTTTTTCTATTAACGGTTTACTAACAGATGGATCGGAGTGTTACCTAGAATAATAAAGTGAGGGAGTGCAATGTAATTCTAGAGAGTAAAGGGGTGACAGCGTGATTGAGATAGAATAAAGAGGTGTCAATGAAATTTATGCCTCAAAATATCATTAGATAAATTTATCAATAATTCTATGGGTACACCAAAAATGCCGAAAACAACGACAAAAAAACAACAAATATTTTAATGCCGAAAAACAATAATTGGGGGCATAAACGGTAATTCCTTTTGCACCGACAGTGGTGCACCGACGACGTCGGGGACGCCGTTGTGGGTCCCAACCGATCTATCTGAGCCGTTCATCCTTCTCAAAATTGAATTCCGAGTGGGTCCACGCGGGAATCGAGGCAATCGAATGGCTGTATGAGCTCGATCCAAAATCACCTAGATTTCATTCAAAATTCACTCGGAATTCGATTCTGAGAAGGATGAACGGCTCGGATCGATTAGTTAGGACCCACAACAGCTTCTCCGACTCCGTCGGTACGTGGTCGGTGCGGGTAGAAGGGTCAGGGCATAAAGCAACGACAAATATTTTAATGCCGAAAAAGAAATAAAGATATTCTCGGGTTTTGAGGAGGTGTTGCCGTACTTATGAGCGGACAAAAGAGTACGCACCTTACCCTGATAAGAACGGCCAGAAAGAAAGAAAAAAATCATAAAAAAAACAAACCAAATAAAGTGGACTGGAGTGGAGAGTTATGCCTGCTAGACTAGTTGGGAAGATTCTAATTTAAAAGTCAGAAACTATGTTCTGGAAAATAAGGAATCGATTACAATTTCTTTTTTCTTTTTCATTTTTTTTTTTGGAAAAGGCAAAAGAAAACGTCAAAACATAATTTTAGTGTATATTAATTGTCACGAGACAACTTAAATTTTCTTATTTTCCCATAAAAGACTATAATTTTAGTGTAGATAATAATTATCACGAGATAACTTATTTTCCCATAAAAGACTTGCATGCGGGAGAGGTTGGTTAAAAACTATTACTATCTGGCACTTTTTATCAAAATTTTGGTTAATAATATAAATCGTTATTGCTGTTTCTCTTTTCACACTTTCTACTATTGTCAATCAAATACCATTATTAAGTTAATATTGTACCACTTTGATAACTATATAGAAAAAAAATTTCAAAATAAGAAAAAGTGTGATAACTCACGTAACGAGACAATAAGAAATTTGATATTTCTCGTAGCTTAATTTTTATTGTCGTTTTATCACGTAAAATTTTATTTGATAGACCCATTCGATTTTATTTTGCAGACAAGCCTTCGTAAATAAAGAATTTTGTGAATGATATCATGTCATATATGCGGTGAATAAAATTGAAGATAAAACACAATAATATATACTCCAACCTTCTCAGTGTATGAAATTTGATGCGAGGAATATACTTTTCTATGTCATTTTATATTGGAGTATTATCAGAATTGTTTTTAGTGAATCCATATTCCTAGCAGCCTAGCACCTATCTATCTATATCAAAGTACAGGATTTTTTTGGGTGCCATGACAAGTTGCGAGTTGTGAATCATGCTTTTCTTTTTACGTATTACTAAAAAAAAGGGTGGGGAAGGTTAGAGTCAAGAAAGGAGCAAGCTTTTTCTAAGGGAGGTGGTGACTCATGCAGGCCCACCTCATGCAGGCCCTAATTGCAAGAATAGTACGACTCCGTGTTCTTCCGTGTGTATGGACCCGCTACTTTCGCCTCAATATACCGTAATTGCGTAATAATACATCAATTGGGTGATTCTCCTTGCTGTCTTTTTTTTATTGACAACTCACTAGCTTGACAATAATATAATAAAAAGACAAAAATATATACTTTCTAGTATATATTTTTTATTTTTTATACACTTTTACGCATTTTTTTTTTTATACTTTTGACACATTTCAATACATTTTTTTAACGACAGTCCAGTGAGCGAGAAAAATTTGGTGTCTGTCGCGCTTCACAGACATCCAAAAATATTTGGTCGACCCAGAGTTTAAAGAGAGAAATCAGAGTGGGGGGGGGGGGTGGAGTGTTGGAAGAAATCTGAGCCGTCCGAAACACTTTTGAACGCCTGAGATGTGCGCTAGGCCTCCACGTGTGCATATACCCACTTGGCACCCAAAATTTTCTCCCAATTGGGGTGATATTAGAATTTTCCTTCTCATTACTTGAATGTCAATTAGTTTTTTTTTTTCCTTTAATGCAAGATGTGATTGGCTAGCTTGCACGCATCTTTATATAATGCCTACAATTCCCCTATCAGCCATTTGTACACTTATGTTTGAGTGAGGTGGCTCTAATAGTTGCTAGTAGGGAGAATCAAATTTGAGACTTTTAGAAAGAGCTAGCTCAGGCCAAGACTACTTCGTCAATCCCTTGCGGCCTGTTTGTTAGCGGAATATTTATATGAGGGAAATGAGATATGATAAGAGAGAGATGTAGAGGTGGATATAGTTGGAGGAAGTATTATTTAAGAAAGGGAGACTAAAATTACTTGGTTTTGTTTTGTTGTTGTAAAAGGGAATATGAGGAGTTGGATAATGTAAAGTTGCATGAAAATTCCATTTTATCCCAAATAAAAAAATTAGCAAAAGGAGAAAAGTGGTGGCCACCTGTGACTCTCTGCGTTGCACCCAGTCTCTCTCTCTCTCTCTCTCTCTCTCTCTCTCCTGCCCATTCAAGTGACATTGACTTAATGATTTTATGGTTTGTCTTTATTCAAAAAAAAAAAAATCTCGTCTTTTAGTTTTGCGTTAAATTATGGCTTTTACCCAAATATTATGGTGGTAAGTGTATTTTAGGCCAATATTTTCTCCAATTTGGATATAGTCATTTTTTGTGGGGAGAATCAAATTTGAGACTTTTAGAAAGAGCTAGCTCAGGCCAAGACTACTTCGTCAATCCCTTGCGGCCTGTTTGTTAGCGGAATATTTATATGAGGGAAATGAGATATGATAAGAGAGAGATGTAGAGGTGGATATAGTTGGAGGAAGTATTATTTAAGAAAGGGAGACTAAAATTACTTGGTTTTGTTTTGTTGTTGTAAAAGGGAATATGAGGAGTTGGATAATGTAAAGTTGCATGAAAATTCCATTTTATCCCAAATAAAAAAATTAGCAAAAGGAGAAAAGTGGTGGCCACCTGTGACTCTCTGCGTTGCACCCCAGTCTCTCTCTCTCTCTCTCTCTCTCTCTCTCTCTCTCTCTCTCTCTCTCTCTCTCTCTCCTGCCCATTCAAGTGACATTGACTTAATGATTTTATGGTTTGTCTTTATTCAAAAAAAAAAAAATCTCGTTTTTTAGTTTTGCGTTAAATTATGGCTTTTACCCAAATATTATGGTGGTAAGTGTATTTTAGGCCAATATTTTCTCCAATTTGGATATAGTCATTTTTTGTGGGACCAAATTTTGTTATATCTAATTCCAACTTCTTACCTAGTCATTTTATTTAGTAAGTGTATTTTACATGCCTTAACTTGACGTTTTATTTAACTTGACATTTTATTTTGACATTTCTCCTAGACAACACCGGTTTGTTACCAATTTAGGACACCGGTTTGTTACCATACTTATTTAGTCTAAATAAAAATACCACGACTTGTGTGCTCCAATCCCACCGCCACGTGATACCCCAACACCCTTATCTATGACACTATCTTGTGGAGCTCAAAAAAATATGTGGTAGATAAAAAAGTGTTAGGCCACGTATGAGTCACGCGTCATGAGTTTATCTTGTTGACAAAAAAGAGAACAAGATGGATACAGAATTACTCACTATTGATTGGAACAATACCTAAACCATATTTTCCTAAGAATCAATAGTTTCTCCAAGGTAACACCTTTTCTGTATTTTTATAATTGGATGTCCGAGCAAGTTTACCCTCGCGGGATGGTGCCGGGGGGTGTCATTAGTGGTAGTCGCCCTTCCAAGAAAAGAAAACCTCTATATTATATAAATAAAAAATTCAAAATTTTTTCTATGAATTATATACGCTCACCCCTGCGTAGTGAAATTTCTGGCTCCGTCCCTGCCCTCACCTTGAAAGGTAGTTTCTAAGAAGTGCTAAAAGGGCTCAAATTTCCATACAATAGTTGATTGTTTTTCTTAAAATTCTTTTTCAGCCCTTTTAGCACCTTTATCCGATTTGGGAAACTCTCGTTGACTAATTTCAGTGCTTTGAAGTTAACAACCGTACAAAACCACCGTTTAACGTACCGTTTAGAATGTTTTGGCATCCGTTGGAGTACTTTTTATACCCACTCAAGCAAACCCTTTGGGGGCTTTCTCCAAGGTAACAGTTACAACTTAGGGTGTTCCACTAACAAAAAATAGTTTTTTTTCAAAACCCAAGACAGGTCATTCTCTTACAATACATCACATAAAAAACCGTGAAAAATTAGTTCATTCTTAAAACACCCTTAGTGAAACACTCCCCAATCTCACATTTTTGGACCTATTTAAACCCCTCTACCCTTTTTCTACCCAGAGGACAAAATGGGTACTTCAGTTTACCAATTTAGGTGGTGTTTCTCCTTGCTTTTTTCTTTTTTAAACTGTAAATAAAAGTTAGATTATTTCTCTTATTATGAATTTTTGGACGTTTTATGTGAATAGAAACTTTTTACACTTTTTAGACAAAAAAAACCCAAAAAAATCGAAAAAACCGATAGGAGGGATGGGCCATTAGTTGTCCTTAGCAAACTAGCTAAGCAGGGCAGATGCAAGACTTATCATCAGGGGTTCAAGAATCTACAGTATTTAATCCCTTCGTTCCATTTTGATGGTTGTGGACACCCACTTTTCTTGGAGTCGCCACCTGAGTTTGAGGATCGTCACCCGAGGAACCTAACTTGAAAATGATTCTTGTGTCGTATTTTGGAAAAGGTTTTATTACTGGTTCATCGTAACCATAATATCCTGGGTTCGGAAGCTAGGTTACAAGAGGGAAAGGGTTTTAAGACATCTCTCTCGCCTGGCACGAGGGTCGATCTTTACTTTATGTTTGTGGGATTTCAAAAATATTTTAGCACTCAAATTTTTTCGCATAAAAGGGAGGGGGAGCAGTTTAACAGGGATTGAAATGCAATAAATCACTTAAAAGTATACTTGTGCAATGTGAGATGAGTGTTATGATTATACAAACATGATATGAAATGTTTTCAAAAATTTGGACCAAACTTATTGGGGCGCCCCAATAGGTATCCGAGCGCCTGGGTATGTATTCGGGCGTTTGGGTACCCTTCGGGAATCCAAGGTTTTGAATCTTGCTGGATTTTGGCGTTAAAAGCCACCTGAGCCCAGATCATATATGAGGAACTGGTTTGAGCCTAATGGCTCCTCTCAGGTTGAACACAACAGTGACCTTTTTAAAGGTTTTCTACTTTTTAAGCTTGAACAAACCCTCCTTTGTTTGATGTTGGGAAAACAGTGTTTGAGGTGGAGTTTTTGGCCAAGAAGCTTGATTTAGAAGTGTGTGGGTTTGTTCAAGCTCCTTTGTTTGATGTTAGAAAAGCAGTGTTTGAGGTGGAGTTTTTGGCCGAGAAGCTTGATTTAGAAGTGTGTGGGGGTGAAACACTCATATCTCCCTCATTTCGAAACGGATTGAGACGTATTATATCTCGATAAAGAAAGTTTTAAATGTACTAGAAGATAGTGTTTGCTTGGATTTGTTTTAAAAAGGTGTTCATTTGTATTTTTGAAATAGAAAGAGCATCGTTCGAAGCTTTTGAGACACGTTTTGATCCATGTTATCATTGAGGAGCCTACCGGCCACTATTTAAAGGGTATTTGGAGGGCTTAAATTGGGGTGTCTACAATAGTCTCCTATAAAAGTACGTGCAAATTTTCAGATAAAAAATTAAAGTATTTTCGCACATGATTTTTCGAGTTTCTTCGTACCAAATTAAAGATCTCTATTAATTCTTTAATTTGGTGAGAATAATTTAAAAATTATGAATGGAAATACTTTTATTTTTTGTCTGAAAGTTTCACGTATTTCGTTGGGGACTATCAAAATAGGATGGAGGGAGTACGTTAAAATAGTAAACCAAAAGAGATCTATTCAACGCATAGAAACAAAAAGTGGTGTATCATGTTATTTGGGGCAGAGAGAGAGAGAGAGAGAGAAAGAGAGTGGGAAGTTAAAAAATTGTGAGAGCACAAATTTTTTTTTTTTATATGTTGTGTGGCTATACTCCTCTTTTTTGCCTGTGATGGAGAGTGTGTTAAAATGGTAGGACCACAAAAAAGGAAAAGATCAGGGGAGATTCGATGAATCATTTGGACAATGATGTAAATATTTCATGTTACATGGGCAAGATCTAGAGAATAAGTATAGGATCCTGGATTCCTGGGGCAAAATTGCGAAAATTTCCAAAAATATATGTACATGTTTGTAGGAATTTCTAATTGACCCCGCTTGCCAATATGCAGATGAGATTCTTTTATTTGTTAGTATTTTTTTTTATAGGCATTTATTTGTGAGTACTACGAAAGCTTACACAATAACTGGTATATGTTCATTGATATGCCTTATTGCCTATTCCACTAAACTGATTTATTGGCTAAATTGGTTTATTACATTTACGAGACAACAGATCATTTTTTCAGAATACATCAATTCAAATTTCACTGTTAATAAATCAATTTGTGAAGCACCCTCTTGATTTAATTAAATATTGGTATTAAAACGAAGGTCTAGGGAGTAGGGAGATAGATCACCAGCTCCGGATTAATATATTAATATGAATCGGATTCTCCATCATCCTCGCATAACACCAGCCTTATGTATTTTTAATTAGGATAGCTGCTGCTGAGCCAATAAAATAAATAGCGAATCGTACAGAAAAAACCTTGAATTCGTACTAGTACAAACTTCATCCTGACCGGTACATATTCCGCTTACGAAGTCCAAATTTTAAAGTGAGAGAAGAGTGTGTTTCTCAACAAAAAAAAAAAAAGAAAGGAGAAGAGTGTAGAGGGTCAAGAATAAAATATTGTAGTGTTCAACTCGAAAAAAGAATCAAGATGATATTATAGAACAGGATTGAAATACCAATATAATCCATGTACGGATTCACCTAAACCGATATGTTTTTTCTCAGGAAAAATATGCTTTACGAACCAAAGCTCGATGAGCATACATCGAGGGAAGATTATGATATTCGGATCAAAATTAAAGAGTATAATCGCAGCATTTAATTTTTTAATTAATCCCACCCATGCATCTCCTGAAATCATGCTGTTTAAAAGTATAAACATACTTACTGGCGGGTAAATTTGAATATGTACGGTAAATGATACTTCCAAGTTTTATGTAATTCTATCTTTTAGGTTTTTTCTCGAAATCAATTTATCAATCGGTAAATGATACTTCCAAGTTTTTACTATGTAATTCTAGGTTTTTTCTCGAAATCAATTTATCAATCGGGTGTATTACAGTCTGTAACGATGCGCTACAATTACACCTATTTTTTTTATTACCTACAATTACACCTATTGTTACCTACTTCCAAGTTTATGATGCGCTACTGTTAGACATTATTTTCTCCAATTAATGATCATTTTGTTCTTTTTGATACGCTCAGATCCATTAATTTATGGGACCAAATATCACCTTTCACTGGCAGAAAGTCCATTAAACTTTGAACAAAGTCCTATTTGGACTGGCCTCAAAGAAAAAACAATAAAGCTACGAACACAACCAATTTACACTACCAATGCACAACCACTACTAAAACGACGTCGTTTTTCCTTAAAAAAAAAAAAAAAAAAAAAAAAACTCTCAAAAACTCAAAACCTGCGTTGGCTCCCTCAAAAACTCAAAACACATGGGCTTTCTGCAAAACTTCACAGTAGATCGATACAGAGACGAAAGCGACCACCACCTTGATTTCCTCCTCCACCAACGCCAACCGGAGCCAACCCCAGCGGCTTTCCACCTCCGGCGACTGCCACCATTTTTGGGCTTTGTTTACAGAACGCTTCGAACAGAGACACCGCCAAGGTCGGTCTCTCTCTCCCTCCCTTTCTCTATCTCTCTCTCTCTCTCTCTCTCTCTGTTGTATGAGGCCTAAATGGAGTTCCTGTGTTACAAAAAAAAAAATCCTAATTCGAAACTAACCCGTAATTGAAAAATCCCTAATTTTTTAAACCCTAAATTGGAGTGCTTGACTATTGTTGTTTGATTTCTGTCTTGTGCTTTAGACTGTGTTCTTGACTTTTGCCTTGTGTTTTGGGCTCTATTGTCACTTGATTTCTTACATACATACAATTTTAGGGTTATTTTTAATGTTGGGTAGGACTTGTTGTCTGGGTCTGTTGTTCATTCTGAGAATTGAGGCATGTTTACTAGGTTTAATTTGACGTTTCTAGCACAATGTTGTTCATGCCACGTACACATTACGTTGATTATTTTTTGGCCTCAACTAATTAATTTCCTTTGTTTTCTGAACTAGTAGATGATGTCGCCGGAGTCCGTTCCGTCGGCAATGCCTCCAAACAAAGAGTGTGGAGAAGAAGAAGAGGTATGGAGTGGAGACTCAGAAAATGAAGACGAAAATGAGGTAGATACTACTCAAGATAGGAAGGAGGTGACAGAAAGTTGTGAAGATAGACTTGAAGAACCAAAGGAAGGAATGGCATTCGAGACATCGGAGGATGCTTATCAGTATTACTTGAGATATGCTAGAGAAAGTGGGTTTGCTGTGGCAAAAAGAACATCGAGAAAGGGAAAAGATGGAAATTTGAAGGATGTTACACTTTCATGCAGTCGCGCAGGAAAGCCAAGGGTAAAATCAAGCAACCCGGTCAAACCACGGCCACAATAAAAAATGCTCTTTGATTGGTAAAGGGAATGATCCGTATCCTGTCTGTATCCGTATCTTGTGTCCGTGTCCGTATCCTGTGTCTAAATGCTCTTTGATTGGTAAAGGGAATGATCACTTTCAAGTTTATTTGCTTTGAAATTGCTTGTTAAAAAAGAACCTTTTGAAAAAAATTCAGTTTTTGGAATCCTTACAAAATGAGGTCAATGCCAAGGGAATGATCAATTTCAGTTTTTAGTTTTAAGCAATGAACTCTCTATCTCTCTGTTTTTATGAACTATTTGGAACAAAATTAAATTGTCATTTCCAGGAAAATTTTGACAGGGTGCCCTTGCTTTATGGCCTAGCCTGACGCCTCGCGTCTCAAACAAATAACAACAGTGACAAAAGGCAAGAAGATCGACAATATATATGAGCCCACGCCAATAAAACTGAAAGTAGAGAAATTAAAGTAGCCAAAGCTCTTTGAAGAAATTATCACATTTATTAATCTCTTGTACAATACAACTGTGAGACATTCTTAGCATTCTTGGTACTTGACAATATACCAAGTGCAGCCACAATTACAAACAACATTTATCCTTTCTCATTATCTTCATGTGTTAAAAAAATCCAAAGCCAGTGAGGAGGTTTCCAGGTGCTTGGTCCCCAAATGCTGCATATCCCATTTATTGATCTCTTGAAGCACAATTGGCTCTGATCACAGCCAAAGTATCTTCCCCTTCCAAAACTTGCACCACATGTTTGTTTTCCAGTGCGCTTGAAGTGTCCTGGGCAGCAGAGGTACAGTTTCATTCCATTTTCCAGTAAGATCTGGTCTAAATTTTCCAAAATGCATGCAATGTACAATGAGGTTACCTACACAACCAAAACAAGCAGAAATGAGGTTACCTACACAACCAAAACAAGCAGAAAACAGCTTCCAAAATGCATTAGAATGAAACGTCTCCGTTGGCTATTCCTTTACGGTTTACATTTAATCTATACAGGATCACTCTCATAAAACAGGTACTGCAGAGAAAACCATACCAATGATGGCCTTGCAAAAACATAAGGACAATTGATCTATCAAAGACCCCAATCTGCCTGTGGTCACTAGCAAACGCATAGCATAGCAGAAAGTAGCAACATCTACCAACTTGGTACTATATAGTGCTAAGCTCTACGGTTGCTTCCACAACTAGAAAAAAAAAAAGATTTCAAACATACCCAGAGCCAAAATTTGACACATAAGCTCGGATCTCAGAAAAGTTAGTTTTCCATTGGCAAAATTACAGTACCCCAAACCGTTGCTATGGAATATGAGAATTTCCATCCAAAACAAACAAGTATCCTAAAGAAAAAAAACTATGATCACTAAAATGACTATCCATCACTTCCACGTACAACTATGAACAACTCTGCAAACTTGGCATTCTTTGTTTGTCCAAAGAAACAAGCACAAGATGGACATCTAAATCAGAGACTTGAGGCCACATAAAGAAACAACAAATTCAGCAAAATTTGGGTGGCTAATTGAGCACAATTATGGCAGAATCCTGAAATTGCAATAACAATGATCAGTAAATAATCACAGGAAAAAGTAACAACACAAAAATACATGTTCCCCGTCTACACATACAGATGCACAACTAAGCATGACTGCCTAGTTAGAAAGTAGCATGAGCACTTGAACACCCAGAAGCCACATACTCTCCATTGACATCGGCAAAACGAAAGAAAAAACAACTGTGATAACCAGCACAAAAATGCTACTTTTCGCCATTTTTAGGGTTTCCCAAATTGGGGATTTTTTTATTACGGGGTTATTTTAATTTTCAAAATTAGGGTTTTTTTTCCTCCAAAACGGCAATGTGTTCGATCAATCAGTGAGAGAGAGAGAGAGAGAGAGAGAGAGAGAGAGAGAGAGAGAGAGAGAGAGAGAGAGAGAGAGAGAGAGCAGTGATCGATCGACATAGAGAAGTTCGATCGATTGAGAGATAGAGAGAGAGAGAGACCTTCGTGGTGGGATATGGCGTCACCGAGGAGGTTCTCGCCGATGGTGGTGGTGGTCGCCGGTGGCGGTGACGTCTAGTGGTGGTGGGCTTTGCTGGTCGCTGCCCTCTTTCCCTTTCCCCCTCTCTCTCTATCGAGTAATGAAAGGAAGGGAAAGCGTTTTTAGTTTTAATTTTTCTTAAATGCAAAACGACGCCGTTTTGCACTTGGTTGTGCATTGGTAGTGTAAATTGGTTGTGTCCGTAGCTTTATTGAAGAAAAAAGGCATTTGGGAAAAAGTCCCACATGATCATTTCATTTGTAATGATCATTGCGTACGTATGCCCAAGAGAATGTGCGTTAGGGATTGGGGTTGTGGAATAAATTTAAAATAATGCTATAGGTACTGTAGTGGGCCGAAATAAAATAGCTCGTAAAATCCTAGCTGGCATGGTGTCGGGGACCAAAGCCCAAATAAAACAAGGCCCAATGCCGGTACTAGCCGAGACGGATATGATCATGCCGAAACAACTTGGATCGGGATGAGTCGGCGTCTCAGCCGAGCAAGACATTGATCCGGACGAGTCATCCGAGCCGGGCGAAACCCGAGATTGACTAAGATGAAAATTCGAGATATCAATTATAACTGACATCACAGATGATATCATCTGAGGCGGTTGCCCCTTATGGCATTCTAGTGAAGGCACATGTGCATGCTCCAGTTCTCTATGCATCACGATGACAACAGCCGAGCCGTTATGATACGTGTCATGCCACGATTTGAGACAATTGCATGCAATGATAAAAGACTTGGCTCGTGACGTATCGTGACGTCATCCGAGCCAAATGACTGATTTGCCCCTGTACTTGGAGCACAAGTCAGGAGGAGCCTATATAAAGGAGGAAGAGGAACCTTAGAAGGTACACAATTCACTCTCTCTAAGCAGTAAACTCCTCTCTTTGGTATTTCCTTTTTTCAAGTTCTTACTAGACTGTCGGAATGCCTTCCCTGGCTAACTTCCAATCAGGTTGGGTGCTAACGCCGGGTGCTAAGTGTGCAGGTGTACCAAGGAGATTCACACTTGTCACTCACGGTGGACAAGGAACAACTCAGAAGGTTCATCTAGAAAATAGGACACCACAGGTACATCACTCATGCATACCAAATGAATGCCAAGATGACTCTTACACGAAAGAGTGTAACTCTTGCCCAGAAGAGTCAGCTTGGTGTGCATAAGTGGTGTACCAATTGCATTTTCCATCAATTTAACTCTAAGTTCTAATTTTAAAAAATCACTCCTCTTCTATCTCTCTAAAAATTCCCTCTTTCTCTATCTTCTTTCATCAGTTAAGGTTATCCTGGGGCGAGGCCTCTTCTGTCCTCTCGCTCTTTTATCCCTTTTTCTTTTTCTAGTGTTCCTCCCGTTTTTTTCCCCCAACAGTTTCCATATTTGTGTTTGAGTTGGTTTCTAGCATCAACGTGGGTGTTGTGGTGATGGTGGATGGTTTGGCTTCGGGTGGCGTGGAGGAGGGCAGTGATACCAGTGGGTTTGGAGATGGTATGGGTGGCTACAATGGTGTTATGGGTGCCATGGCGGTGGAGGGGTTGGGTTAGGGCAGCGTAGGGTTGGATTGGAGCATCGTAGATGAGGGCAGAGGGGGCGGCAATTTTAGAGATGGTGGGGGTGGCTATGGTGGCCCTGAGTTGGTGATGGTGGTCTCCGTGGTGGGCGGTACGGAAGAAGTGGAGGCAGTGGTTATGGTTTCTGGTGGTGTTTGGGTCGTCTTCGGTTAGGTTGTCATTTGACCAAGGTGCATGACCTTTTGGTCACCGCCGAGGTTTCAGGATTTTTTTGTGTGATCTGCTTCGACCTTGGCCTTTTATCTGGGATCACGGTGGGATGGCAAGAGCTCTGTGTTGTGGATGATGGAATGCGGTGGTGGCATGGAGTGATTCTTTATCTATAATGGCGATGAGGCTGAGATCGTTTGAGTGACTGTTGTTTGGGTGTTTTTTTATTTTGTTCTATATCTTTTTTCAATCAACCTTTGGTTGATTTCTCCTTCCCTTCCCCAGACTTGATGTACCCATTCACAAGTTTCTCCAATAAATTTATTGTTATTTCAAAAAAAGATATCCAAGTTCTAATTTGCAGTATTGGGTCTAGGTATTGATGATATGTTTGCTAATATTTCACATTAGGGCTGTCCAGCGGATCATCCGATCCGCCAATCGGACCAATCCGAACCGATCCGAACCATCCGTTGATCCATCCGTGAATGTTCGGTTCGGTTCCGGATCGAGAATTTCTTATCTGACGGTTCCGGATCCGGATCGGATCCGCTCAATCCGCTCAATAATCCTTCTTTAATCTATCAAATTCGCCCGATCCGATCCGTGAATGTTCAGTTCGGTTTCGGATTTTAAAAACCATAATCCGCTCTGAGCGGATCGGATAGGATCCGTATCCGATCCGTCCGGATCCGATCCGTGGACACCCCTACTTCACATGTAACTGCATACTTATGCAGAGTAAATTTTTGAAATCGGCCCTGTAGTTTACCTTGAGTCTTGATTCCTCCTTTTACTTTCAATTTTCACGATATGCCTTTGTAATTTACAATTCACATGAATTTGGTAAAACCGATAACACCCGTTAATAAAAGCGGCCAAAAGAGTAATTTTTTGAAATCATCCATGTAGTACCTTGAGTCTTGATTTCGAGCCTATAAATTTTTAAAAAAAATTAAGAGGTAATTAAATAATCATTCTTTTTTTGACATCACGTAAGTTTTCATACCACCTACTTTTTCGGGTTATGTTTTCATCCTTTTAGTGTGTGAATTACCTTTCTTAATTACCCTTTTACTATAATACTATATCTATGAGGCTATTTGATAAAACTGAAAACTGAAAGCTGAAAGCTGAAAATTAAGTACTGAAAACTGATTGTTGATTTTTTTAAGCTGAAAAGCTGTTTGATAAAATATATTAAGCACTGAATTAAAAAAATATTATTTTTTTGGTTCTAATTGTCACTTAATTTTACTAATGGTCATCATGTATTTGTGGTAATGGTGGAGTGGTGATTGGGAGGTGGTGATGGTGGTGGCGAGGTGCCGGTGGCAGTGGAGTAATGGTGGTGGTGGAATGATGGTGAGTTGTGGTGGCAGTAGAGTAATAGTGGTGCAATGGTGGTGGTGTAGTGGTGGTAGTGTGATGGTTATGGCGTGGTAGTGGTGGTGGTGGGCTGAGTAGAATGCTAGTGGTGGTGGTGGTGGTGGAGGAGGAGTGGTGGTGGTGAAGTGATGGCGGTGGCATGACAATAGTGGTGGTGGTATGTGGGAAACGGTGATAGTGGCGGTGGCAGCGGCTGTGCAATGGTGGTGGTTGTGGTGGTGGCGGCAGCGTGGCAGTGGTGGTGGTTGTGGTGGTGGTGGTGGTGACAGCGGCAGTGTGATAGTTGATTGTAAGCACATAGAAATTCAGCCAGAATTAAGTAGCTCAAAGCTACTTAATTTTTATCAATTTTTTAGCCTACATTTTAAGTGGCACTTAATCTGTTAAGTAACATAAAATGTGGTTATCAAACCTACTTAATGACTTATTACTTAATTGATTCAGTTTTAAGTGTTGAATCTGTGTTATCAAACAAGGCCATAAGAGTATATTGTTTCCTAACTTAATGAGATTCAACTATTTCCTAATTTAGTGGTATTCAACCATTTTTTAATTTAGCGGGATTCATTTACAATAATTATGGAAGATAAGAAGAGACGATTTAAAAAATTCATAGTAATCGATCCTAGTGATTTTATTTCCATTTTTAAGAATACCAAAAGTTAGGGGTTTATTGAAATAGTGGGTGAGTAACGAAATAATCATGGCAAATATATGTCACAACATTTTCCAATGAACATGGGAAAAATCACAAACGACACAGTAATTATGGTAAATTCACAAACAAAAATGGTAAAATGAAATAAGCATAACATAAAATAAAAAAAATCAATTGTAATAATTTGGTCCAGTACTCATGGTAAAAATTTATCCACAACATATTCCAAGTTTAGAACAATAAACATTATAATATTTGTTGATTTAACAACTTGGATCGTGGTGAAAAATATGACCACATTATCTTCCAATAATCATGGTAAAAATTAGTCTTAGGACAATAAGTACGGTAAATTTGAAACAATTGGTTAATTAGAAATATGGGTCATGGTAAAATACATGCCCACATCTTATTTAATGATTAAACTCGACAGACTAAACTTGGTAAATTAATCAAAAAATTCAAAGAGAGAATAGGAAGAAGAAGAACATAATGCGGAGAGGTTTGAGGACAAGCAACACCAAGATCAAACCATAACAAATGTAAAATCTTAACTAACAAGGTTCATAGTGTTTATGGTAAAAAAAACCTAAATAACTTGTATACATAGTAAAAATAATCAATCACCATTTTGATTCGAAACCAACTGAAAAAATTTCAATCGCCGCTTGATCCAAAACCCGATAGAAAGGGAGAAGAGGAAGAAAAAGAACATAATATAGAGAGGTTTGAGGACAAGCAACACCAAGATCAAACCATAAGAAATGTTAAAATCTAAACTAACAAGGTTCATAGTGTTTATGGTAAAAAAAAAAAAAACTTAATGACTTGTAAACAAGGTAAAAATAATCAATCGCCACTTGATCCGAAACTCATCGAACAAATTTCAATCACCACTTGATTCGAAACCCATCGAACAAATCGGTTAGTTCTTTGCCTCTCTCTATAAAAAAAAAGGACAATGTTTGACGACCACTGAGGACGGTGAAGATTGACGGCGTTGGATGATGTCGGGTGGGACAATTCTAAGACCGTTGCGGGACGATTTCGAGGACGGTGGTGGTTGTATGATGACTGAGACGATCATGAATGATGGTGGTTGTCGTCGCGACAACTCGAGATTCAGACGAAGAGAGGCTAGAGAGTGGTTGATATGGATGGGTGGCGGTGCGGCTCGAGATTCAAAACTGCGGGTTGCCGGCGGTGGGTGGTGGTGCGACTCAATATGGGCTGATGTCAATGGGTGGAGGACGACGTGGCGGTTGCTGTCAATCTAGATGACAATGAGAGTAATTGGAAGGATTTTCAGTTTCCATTCCTCATATGTGTGGAACACAATTTATGGGATTTTGATTCTTTTTAAAACCCTAAAATTACGGTATTGGACCTTCAAATTTACGAAATCATTCTAAAATTCGTCCTAATTTCCTTGCTCCTATATATAGGAAATAAGGGGCAATAATGAGTTTATTTGAATTTAGGGATGAAAACATACCTCCAAAAAAGGGACGAGATGATAACATAAGTCTAGGTGAGTTGGAGGATGATAATTTAAGTGCCCCTTCTTTATGTTTTCATCCCAAAAATTCCAAAAATCTCTCCTGGAAAGATTTTTGGGATGAAGATATAAATAATGTTGGCATCCTAAAATCCATCCTAAATTCTTTACTCTCTTATTTAAGATTTTTAGGATGAAAACATAAAGAATTTAGGATGGAATTTAGGATGCCAACATTTGTTTTCATCCCAAAAATCTTTACCCTATAGACAAAGAATTTTATGATGAAAACATAAATAATTTAGGACGAATTTGAGGATGGATTTTAGGATGCCAACATTCTTTATGTTTTCATCCCGAAAATTTTTACCCTATAGGCAAAGATTTTTAGGATGAAAGCATAAAGATTTTAGGATGGAATTTAGGATGAAAACATAAACAATTTAGGATGAAAACATAAAGAAAAATCATGGTTAAAATTGTTCAGGGAGCCGCATGCACGAGCAAAATTCATAAAGGGAAGTTAAATAATGGAGTAGTGAATATGGTTTATTGTTTTGCCACTTTGGTGAGAAAATGGTAATTTAATCAACCATGTTCACATGTCCTTTAAAAGATGGTTATTTATACAGTGAATAAGGTTTATTATCTTACCATGATTTCACATAGTAAAAATGGTTAAAAATTTTAAGGGAGCCGCATGCGCGGACCAAATTCATAAGGGCATAATGATCCGATTATCTAGTTTCAGAATGGAATCATAAGTATTCAAACTTGGTAGGATGGAATCATAATGATAATATTGATATAGGATGTCTAATTAAAATTCTCTTTTTAATTGACATTTTAAAGAAATTAGATGTCATTGCATGATTTCAGTGAAAGGTCAGTGGTTATAAAATAACCTAATTTTGATACTCTAACCAAGTCACAAGTTCCATCCGGGTTAGATTCTTTTCCATTACGTCTCTATGTCAGATCGATGCTAAAACAGATAATTCACCAATGTAATGAAGACACTCAATATTGTTAATCTAATAATTAGGTGTAGCATTATCTCGTTTGGGTGCAATCTCGAATTAATTAGTAGCATAATTTTGCTCCTATTACGCTTGAGAGTTAAATTAGGGGTGTTCCACTAAGGAGTTTTATTTTAAACTGGCTTGGTTTTTGTGTGAAAATGTATTAAAATATATGAAAAGTAAATTGAACTACGTGTTTTTTTGTTATTTTGGTCAGTTTACTGTGTTGACAATACGACTCATTATAGAAGGACTCAATTGAGAAAGTTAGGCAAAAAATAGGAAATGTGCATGGATCTTACTTTATGTATATGTTATTTTAAGAAAGTTTTAGCAAGTTCAGCAGCCCATTGTAGACTAGTTTAATGATTTGGATCCGCTATTCTTGACAAGTTGATTAATTTTTTTATTAGGATAGAGACGGATGAGCCAATAAAATTGCAGGTTGCATATTACTTATATCAAATTTGGTAGCATAAAAAAGTCCAAAATTTATCTAGACAGGTATAGTTTTTTCGAGGTTGGGTCAAAGATAAGCTAAAGTACAAAATACATAAGTCAAGATAGTACTCCTCCATATGAGTAAAACACCAGTATAATCTAAGTACGGATTTCAACCCAATAAATTGTGTTGTACGGCAATGAGTCCTTTCTTCAATTCTCTCCTTTTTTTCTTCTTCTTAAAAAGATACCACCATTAGCGTGTTTGCTTATTCAAGTTCTTGACTTGTCGGCATTAAAATACTTTTGCCTCTTCAGATCATTATGTATATATATATATATGAGTGCGATAGTGCGGAAAGCGAGTCCTGTGACGACCAATTGTTGAAGTTTGGAAATCAATTTAATCGTGTGCCTCCTACTGTTTAATCTCTAAGTTTAAATTATGATACGATTTCAAAGCTTTCCCTACCTCACCACCAGGCCCGGCCTTGAGATTTTTGTGGCCCCAGACGATAATGTAAACCAGGACCCTATGTTTTTCTAGAGAAAAAAAATTAAAGAACCAAGATTTATTTCAAATGACAAATACCGTGTTCCATATTTTGTCTTTTTTGTTATTCGTGTCTTCATGTTAATAAAAAATAGTTTTCAGTCATAATTGTCTATTCTTATTGTAAGAATTAGAAAATCAATTAAAATGGGCAATGCGAACATTTTATGAATACGCACGACGTGTTTTATTTATTTATTTCCCTAATTACTACACCGGCAATTTTTTTTACAAAAGTCAACAAATGATAAGGATGTAGTGGAAAGGGAAAAAAAAAAAGGAAGAGAAGATGGTAAGAAAAAAGAAAAAGGAAGAGAATGTAGAAAAGGAAAAGAAAGGCCCATGAGAATTGAACCTTGGCATTTACTAGGAAACACACAAACTTTTCCACTATGCCAAATGCTTCTCTATTTCTTGTAGCGCAACATTATATATTTATTACTTGTTATGAACATATAAATACCTAATTGGGGCCCAAAAAATGGGCTATTTTTGGTGGGCCCCAGTCCTGGCCCTACCCAGGCTGCCCACAGGGCCGGCCCTGCTCACCACTTTAGATGAAAAAGGAAAAAAGAAAGTAACAGTAATACTAAAATTTTGTTTGAATCTAATTTGTGACGTTGTCAGTTTTAAATTTACTATTCCCTCCGTCCCTTTTTTAGTGTTTAGATTTCTATTTTGGGTTGTTCCTTAATAATTGAGTGTTTTGATAAGTTAATGGGTAAAATTTGGTACAATTATCATTTTGCCTTTTTGAAAAATGTTAGTGGGTAAAGAGTTAATGGGTAAAAGTGGAGGATAATTTTGAAAAATAGAGGTAAAATTGATGTAAAAAGTGTAAAGTGGAAATAAAAATTGATGTGAAAGGTGTAATGATTAGGGGTGAAAACGGGCCGGTTCGGTCCGGTTTTGCCCATTTTTAGGGCCCGGACCGGTAAATCGGTTTGGGAATATTTGAAACCGAAACCGGACCATTGAATGCCGGTTCGGTTTGCATTCGGTTTGCCGGTTTCGGTCCGGTTTGCCCGGTTTGGACAAACAGATCTGGACAAACAGAAACATGATCGACTGGAGAGAGAGAGACCGGAGAGTTCGTGTAATCGTGAGAGAGAGAGAGAGAGAAGAAGAAGAACAAGAAGAAGAACAAGAACAAGAATCGGACGGAGAGAGAGAGAGAAGAAGAATCGGATGCACAGAGAGAGAGAGACTTACCGGCGGTGAGTGGAGCCGTGGAGCGGTGGAGGACCGGCGGTGAGTGGAGCCGTGGATCGGTGGAGAACCGGCGGTAGAGAGAGTGACAGTCCAGAGAGTTGAGATGAGGAAGAAAGAGAGTGGAGCGGCGGGGTAATGTTTTCTGGGGTCTGGGGGGGGGGGGGGGGGGGGTTTAGGGTTAAAGTAAAACTATAATTTATTAATTTTATATATTTATAGATCCGGTCCGGTCCGGTTTGTAAGACCCCTGCAACCGGAAACCGGACCGGTTTTCCGGTTTTCCCATATCATGAGACCGGGACCAGACCGGGTAATTTAAAAAGGCTGCCAAACCGGCCGGTTCGGTCCGGTTTCCGGTCTGGTCCGGTCTGGGCGGTTCGCACTTTCACCCCTAGTAATGATGATGTTTTTTTTAATAAGTTGGGTTTACGAAGTAACACATTTAAATAAGGACGGAAGGAGTAGTAAAAATGAACCCAGATTTCATGTTCTCGTTAAACAATGAAGATTACATTTTGAAAAATAGTTAATAAATTTGATTCGAAGACAACAAAGAGGTGGTCCAGGAATTCAGAATACACATCGATAGTGATACATGTACATTTTCAAGACACATAATCAATTGAGATATATAGACACGTACACATGGACAAATATTATCTGTACAAAAATCAAAATCACCTTACGTTTCAGCTATCATAATACGCAACGACCAATATTAAAACCTTGATTCGACCATTAATGTCCTCAACTTCAAAGTTTTCTCTGTTCTATTTTGATCCCACCCCCTAATTAGTCCTGAAGAAAAGTGAAAAACAGATAGCATAGAAATCTAGTGGAGTTCAAATTGAACAAAAATAATAGGAGTGATGCAACTATAAGTAATAAACACATTAGTGATCAGTTTTATATTGAACCAAAATTCAATTTCTAGTAGTTCGTTTTATGCAAGTTTAAACCAGATATATAAACTAATAATGTACACATTTGACTGAATAGACAAGAACACAGGAAAATATATAAAGCCCACAAATGTTATGATCCCAGAAAACCCTTCACCAGATGAGGGTTTTTTTTTTTTTTTTTTTTGGCCTGCTAAATAGTGTATATTTAGAAACAAATTGTTCTAGCCTAGGTAGTTGAAAAAATTCCATTTACACACAAATATACATATATATTACAATTAACTGGGGAAATTTGGTTTCTCTGATTTTAGAGTGTAGAGAGTATTAAATACAATTTCATCAACTCACGTGTATATGATAGATTTGGTAATAGATTCTTGTTAGGAGTCACGACCTGATAAATCCTTAAAGCCAAGACTTAACAACAAGTTTGACGGAAGCTGAAACGCGTACAGAGAAAAAGGTAGAGAAAATGTACAGATCAGTTTGGGGACCCACTTTTGGGCCCCACATGATCAATCTGAGTCGTAAAATAATTTTTCGAAGGGTCCCGCGAAAAATCACCTCAATCGGACATGCGTAAGTGCTCGATCTAAAGCCCACCTTGTTTCATTCAAAAAAAAATTCATTGAAACAGGGTGGGGTTTAGATATAGCACTTACGCACGCCCGATTGAGATGATTTCTCGCGAGCCCCTCAAAAAAATTATTTTAAAATGAATGAACGAATTGGATTCTTCGTATGGGACCCAAAATGAGTCCCCAAGCTGATATGTACGTTTTCTATTCATTTCCCTCCTGTCCCCTTAGGATTACCGAAATTTGAACTAGAGATGGTCGATCGTATTGGTGGCCGAGATGCGACGGGGCCCTCGAGTTCAAACCCAGATTGCAATAAGCTGGGGCCTTTACAAAGGAGGCCTTTGTCGACCAAAACTTAATGTTGGGTCCCTCCTTATTTAAAGTTCGTGGAGGCCCATTAATTTTTTTGTTAGCCCAATTTATTTTTGGCCCAAATAGAATTATTTTGTGGGCTTGTTTTTGTGTCTGGAATCTGCACCATCAGAACTCTCGAGGGTTGCTCTGTTTGTGTCTGTGTGATACGGTCCAACTAATCAACCCTAACTAATTAACCACGTTATTAAAGGGACATGCTATGCTGCGATGAGAAACACTATGCTCTGATGCTACCTCACGCTTGATACACTTATTAACATCCCCCTCATGCAAATAGTGGGAAAATAATGAACCATGAGCTTGTCTTTAGATAAGAAAACTTGGTTTGGTTGAGAGGCTCGGTGAATCAGCTATTTGATAACCAGTAGGAACAAAATTATAAACTGTTAACCCATGACTTTTTCACGAACAAAATGATAATCCCTTCTTTGTGTTGTAACCGAGCATGGAAGATTTCTAGAGAGTTGAGAAGGAGGAGAGATTTTTATTTATTTATTATTATTATTATTATTAATTTTTTTTTTTTTGGGGGGGGGGGGGGGCTAGTAGATGTTGTCGCCCCTAGTACAATTTAAAAAAATGCTACTATTATATTGAAAGAAAACATATATCATCAAAGTATATAGCCTCATCCATACTCCAGAGATGTAACCCATCCCCCTATGCAAAAATCCTGACTCCATCCTTGATCAGAGATTGATTTATCCTTGAGTCATTGGTGATTTGTGTGGACTGGAGGCAGTAGATTCCACATTCCAGTTTGCAGAAGTTAGTTTAGTTGTTGCAGCAACATAATCCTCAGGATTATGAGAAGGACGATAAGATAACCTAATATGGTTGTTGTTGGAACTTGTGGTTCATATGGAGAGGTACCAAGGAGTTCTAATGAAAGGCCAGATGCCGGAGCGTAGTGGAGCGACGGCATCTGACCCATCGCGGGTACGGTACGAAATTATTAGGGTTGGACTATAGTAGGGCTATATATGCTCTCTATTGTAAAAACCCTAGCCGATTTTTGATCATAATATACAGACTCGCTCAATTAAAAATTACCAAACCACAAGCAATGCAGTGAAAATAAAATGGAGACAAGATACACACGATTTACGTGGAAAAACTTAGGGTCCTAAATAACCCTAAGCCAAAACCACGGCCTAACACTACTGCTTTATTCTATTAATAAAAAAGAAGTACAGATTGCGAAATAGTAAAACCTTACCCCAAGCCTTTATCTATTCTTGCCAATCTCCGATGCTCCCAGAGCTTCTTCAAGATTCAATAGATGAACCACAGACTTCACGCCCGATCTCTGGATTTAACCGGCTCCGAATCAATCTCCAAAAGATTTGGCTACAGCAGTATACGACACCACGAAACACGAACACCAAATGATATGATATGAAAAGTGTTTTCTTAAAAAAACTAAAAGCACAATAAAAATATATAGTCTCTCAGTTTTCTTCTTTACGGAAAAAATGTGCATAGTTTATATGGGTGGTGATCACATTATATATAGGCAAGGAAACCGATACATGTGCCCCCTAAAAAATCACTGTCGGTGATCCTTTCCAAAAGATTAAAAGAACAAGAATCTTCTAATGAAACACATATGGAAAGAGATAAAGAAAATTGTTTCTTTTCTGTTTAAAAAAAAAAAAAGAGTACAACTTATCAAAGTTGTCCTCCCTTGTATGGGCATGAGAAGTGCCGCCCTCCAAAAAGATATCAGTATGATATTTTCCAAAACAAATTGATGGTGTCTTTCAATGGCAAGTGTACTAAAATATAACCAAGTGGAAATGCCTATACATGTGAATGATAAACAAAATCTTTGATTTCTTTTCCATAAAAAACAAATGTGCATCCGACAAATAAGGGATAGTACCATATATAGGCAAGATTGGACGCCTATTCATGAGGTTCCTAAAATCTCTTTTATCCTCTCCAAAAACAACATCTTTCAATGAAATAGATATGGAAATCAAATTTCCGGAGAATTTAAATGAAATTTGTCTACTTATGTAAACATATGTATATAAAGAAAACACAATTTTCGGAAAGGTAAAATAAAATTATTTGCTTGATATCAATATATTTATATGAGTATGGAAAGCAAATTTTGGGTGAGTTAAATAAGAAAGGCAAACATGTAGAAATATAATTTTTTATTTAACAAAAAAAAAATATGCGTGATATGTCGTGCAATGCATTTACTTCTCACACAAATAGATTGACTTCGCAGCGGTCAAATTGGCGTGGACAATGGGAGGAGCATCGAGCGAGCAACTACCCTCTAAAAAATCTACCCATACATGAATAATGGTTTTGGACAACCCCGGAAAGTGCCAAAAATATCTAACAATCTCCCCCTTTGGCATTTATGGGACAAAACCAACTATACTAACACAAAACCGAAAATAACAACTGAAGGAAACAAACACTAGCCTAAACTAGGTCTATCCAATGAAGCTTGAGTTGATTTTCCAATACCTGCAAAGACAGCTCAACAAAAACTATGCGACCAAGTATATGTTACGAAAAATAGAATTGGGTCAGCATGTATAATAAACTCTTCCCTTATAAATATCTCCCCAAAGGTTCAATAGCATTAAAAAATACTCTCAAATAAAAATTCTCCCCCTTTTTGTCATGGAAAAACAAAGGAAGTGATGATATCAGGGTGAGACACATGCAATTAGAAAGCATACGCGAGACTTATATATATACAAAAACAAGAATCACATAGGCAATATGGCTATAAGAGAAATGCATCGAATGAAATTTAAGACCATATCCCACAAAATGTGAAACCATAATGACAGAAGACACCCCTTTTTTTTAAAAATAAAACAAAGTGGCAAGGCAACATATAATCCGAAGAACAACCTGTTGAGATAACCACAACTTGGGATGGAGATTCGCAGGGATAGGTCAGCAGGGAAGCTGTGGTTATCTCAAAAGGATTATGTGATGAAAGTGTTGGAGAGGTTCAACATGGATAGTGCTAAGCCTGTTAGCACACCTTTGGTGAGTCATTTCAGGTTGTGTACAACACAGTGTCCGAAGTCTGAGGAAGAGATTCAGGATATGTCAAAGGTGCCTTATGCTAGCGCAGTTGGTTGCTTGATGTATGCAATGGTATGTACTAGACCCGATTTGGTACATGCGGTTAGCACAGTCAGCAAGTACATGGCCAATCCAGGCAGAGAGCATTGGAAGGCAGTCAAGTGGATGTTCAGATACTTGAGGGGTACTGTAGGCCGTGGGACTATGTTTGCAAAACAGGATCAGGTTTCAGTTGTAGGGTTTGTGGATGCGGATTATACTGGGGGTATGGATGACATGAGGTCTACTACGAGTTATGTGTTTACACTTGTGGGTGGGCCTATTTGTTGGAGATCCATGGTGCAACTTCTAGTTGCTCTATCTACTATTGAGTCTGAATACATGGCGGTGATTGAGGCAACTAAGGAAGCATTGTGGTTAAAGGGTTTGGTGAAGAAACTGGGCATAGGTCAAGGTGGAGTGCAGTTGTACTGCGACAGTTAGAGTGCCATTTATTTGGCGAAACACCATGTATATCATGCGAGGACCAAGCATATTGACGTTAGATTTCACAAGGTGAGAGAGTTGATTGCTTCGGGTGATTTGATATTGGAAAAGGTGCACACTTCTGAGAATGCAACTGACATGTTGACAAAGATTGTGACTGTGGACAAGTTCGAACATTGCTTGGACTTGGTTAACGTCTCCAGGTGTTAGAGAGGAGGCGTCCCCCCTAACGGTTGTATCCAGATGGTTTTGTCTTCTGAATGGGTGAGGTTATTCGCCAAGGTGGAGATTGTTAGAACTTGTGGCTCATATGGAGAGGTACCAAGGAGTTCTAATGAAAGGCCAGATGCCGGAACGGAACGGAGCGGAGCAGAGCGAGATTGATTTATCTAGCCTCATCCCTACTCCAGAGATGTAACCCGTCCCCCTATGCAAAAATCCTGACTCCATCCTTGATAAGAGATTGATTTATCCTTGAGTCATTGGTGATTTGTGTGGACTGGAGGCAGTAGATTCCATATTCCAGTTTGCAGAAGTTAGTTTAGCTGTTGCAGCAACATAATCCTCAGGATTATGAGAAGGACGATAAGAGAACCTAATATGGTTGTTGTTGGAATTTGTGGCTCATATGGAGAGGTACCAAAGAGTTCTAATGAAAGGCCAGATGCCGGAGCGGAGTGGAGCGACGACATCTGGCCCATCGCGGGTCCAACTGTTGTCACGAGTGGTCCGTAGGGCCGAAATTATTTTGGTCGGAATAGAATAGGTCTATATATATATATATATATATTCTCTATTGTAAAAACCCTAGCCGATTTTTTTATCATAATATACAGACTCGCTCATCGCTCCCGTGGAGGTACCTGATCTTGGGGAACCACGTAAATTCTTGTGTTGGTTTCCTTTACTGTTTTCATATTCTGTTGTGTGCGTGTGGTGATTATTCTAACAGTTGTGGTGTTGGGTTCCAGACAACCTTCAGCAGTACCGGGGGTGTGGGGGTGAGAGCCCCCACTAGACACGAGTGTCCCGCGGTCCGGAGTGCGGTTTTAAGAGCATTCCGGACTGCAGTGAAAATGATATTTGAGGGACCTCGGTGTGTAATTTCAGCTATATTTGAGAGACCTCGATGTGTAATTTCGGCTATAGGCTTGACCTAATTATTTCGCTGTTAGCTTGTAATTAGGGTAACATGTTTTAAGAGAAAAAAGAGACAGAGAGGCGAGAGAAAACGCAGATCTTAGAAAGATTGCGAGAAGACTTGTACTCTTGATTTCGATTTCATAGTGGACTGGTGTGGCTCCCGTGGTTTTTCCTCCGTTGAGGTTTTCCACGTATATTTGTGTCTCGCTTTCTTTTCCGTTTTTCATTACGCACGCTTACTTATTTTTCTGTTCTGTGATTCATTGTTTCCAAGATCCGTAGGGGTGTTGTGGGGATGCGAAAATCCTAACATGTGGTTTATGAGCTTTCAACCTATGCCAACAATCAAATGCAGAATGATTTGGCTTATTACAAGAATGAAAAACCAGATTAGAATAAGACTAATTTGGATAGCAATAACTAGGAGATCCTTGATTTTTGCTCCCTCCTTTGCCATTTCCCCTGAAAGATGAATTAGTGTGTTTACCTGTAGTACCTTGATAGTTACCTCCCATTGAGGCTGCATAAACAACTCAAAGATCAGTTGGAGATTGAAACTTGCGAGTGGATTTCATGTAAATATTTTCAATGGGTAAGAAAGGATAGATCTGTAATAGTGATAAGTTGGTCTGTTGCAAAATTGTGGTCTCGAAAGAATTATATTAAGCAACAAGCCCATTCAGTGTATCGAGAACATGATCTTCATCCGACATAGGAGAAGAAGCTAATGCTCCTTGAAGAAAAACAGGACCCATGGGAATGAATTATTGCTACCAGTTGCTATGAAAACTAGAAAAACCTTCACTAGAACAAGTAGGGGTGAACAAAAAAAACACAGAACCGAACTGAAGTGGAGAACCGGACCGAACCGGTTTATTTTTTCGTTTTTTTCATTTCCCGGTTCGGTTTGGTTCCTAGGAGTTAAATTTTTTTGAAACCGGTTCGGTTCCCGGTTTATGAATTTTTTAAGCCGGTTTGAACCGAACCGAACCGAACCGGGTTTATACGTATAGTATATATATATATTCTGTTATAAGTGATGGTACCATTAACCCTATCTCTTGCCCACAGCGGCTCCCACTCCCAGACCCAAATCAAACCCCCCCTCTCTCTCTCGCATCTTTCTATGGTTCCCCAATGTGGTATTGGGGCACCGGTGCCCCACTAAATTTGGACCATTGGATCTAAAATAAACGAATCTCAGCCATTGGATCCCAAAAAGTAAGTGGTTTTGCCAAAAAGCGAGGTGGTTTTGCGGTTTTCCCACCAAAAAACTCACATTTTATTTACCATATGAGCTAGAAATATATACCACCAAATAAGCTAAATATTACCACATAATAAGGCAACACTTACTACGCAATAAGGGAATACTTACTACAAAATAAGGCGACTGATCAATCCGGAAGCAAGTCACCATTTTGAGCGGGAAAATGCTTATTTTTGGGTGTTATAACACCACACCACTTTTTACTTAATCCAGTCCGAATTTTGTCCTTTAGCTTAGCTTTTTTGTAGTGGGCAACATTAAAAAATGAGGTAAAAAAGGCTTTAGTTAAATTTTTTAATTTGTCTAGGTATATTTCTTAGAACAATTTTTTGAAATAAAAAATATTAATTGTCTAATAATAATAATAATAATAATAATAATAATAATAATAATAATAATAATAATCTCTAAATTACATTAAAATAATTTTAAATAATTTACCTTTAAATAATTATTAAATATATGATGATCATGTGAAAAAGGATATTCATTTATTATTTTTGATAATTTGCAACAATAGTTTTTATTAAACGCACGCTACAATAATAATTGTAATAAAAATTTTGAATGAAAAATGATAAATCAATAAGTAATAAATATTAAATAATTTAGTAGGTCCTTCCATTGAATTAAGATAAAGTATTTAATATAATTAGATTATTCAATTAGATTTAAATGCAAAACAAGAAATTAAATTTATTTTTGCAATTGATTAACGTGATATTGTAACGATAAATAGTTGCAATTGACATTGGGTAGTGCTCAATTGACGATTAATCATAATTATCGGTTGTAGTCAGAGTCATTCGACTAAGAGTTTAAGTGATTGATCAAACAATTTTAAAATTGATCAATATAATATAAGTTGCAAATCTAACAACTTATAGTCAATGATAAATAGGGATGATTGAGCGAATATTAATACAATTGCCTAAAATGAATTGGTTAATATAAGTTGATATTATCAATGTTACTACTAAATGTAGTAGTTAACAGTAGTGTTGGTTGAGAGCGATCAATGAGTGATTGATACAATTGGTTAATGTAGTAGTTAATAAAATTTGGCTAAAACAAATTGGTTAATTTAGGTTGATATTATTAATTTATTACTTAATGTAGTACTTCATAGTAGTGTTGACAGGGATCAATGAGTGATTGATACAATTGACTAATGTAACAGTAACTACTAACTATTGATTCATAATCCTTCATTCAATATATTATTTAGTTTCATTAATTAT